>VZTE01002905.1:605944-666967 GCA_013397775.1 Eulacestoma nigropectus
AGTTTTTGCTTGGAGAGTGCTGGAGGGAAGAGGGTTTTGCTTTCACTTCTTTTTATTTCTTGTTACTTTAAACTCTCTTAGTAATAAACTTCTTGATATTCTTTAAAGTTTTTGGCCTGCTTTGCATTTCTTCTAATCCTTATCTCACAAAGTGAAAAGCATGTGATCAAACCACTACAATTATTCTGCTGGCCTATAAAATGTATGTTTGCATGGCACTTTATTGGAGTATCCTGGAAAGTAATGTGGGTTTAGGTACGTGGCTGTTCTTTTGTTCTTTGACTTTAGAAGGTCATTCAGCAAAGTCAGTCATTTCTTTGTGCTGTGTTTCTCTTAGGGCTTTGTAAAGCATTTAATCTTTCCATGTGAAGATTGACATCTGCTGAAGGAAACTGATTCACTGTGTCTAGTGTCAGCCTTTTTCTTGTCTGATTGGCAAATGTAGAGTTTCCTTGTGTATAACCTGCCACAGATGGAGTGTGGGTGGTTGCAGGCCTCTTAAAATCGTGCTTTTATTTGGACTTATTCCTGGCCATTCTGTGCATTGTTGTTACTACAGATCAGAAGTTCTCATCTTAGTGTTCCTTCCTGCATAACTAGGAAGAAATGGAAAATAGATCAGAATTCTGACACCAACCTAATCTTTCTTGCATTGATTAAATTTTATTTTTTTCCACATAGTGGCCAAGTACCCTGTGCTGAAGTTCTTACTTTCTGACAACCTCTGCTAAAGGAAGCGGTCTCTGTACTGAATCGCCAGAGTGGGTCTGTTGTATTTGTGTGTGGATGTGGTATTTCAGACTACTTTTGAACCTAGTTTGTGTTCTCTGGACTGAGCATGCCTGGAATGCTTCTTCCACTTCAGCTTTGTCCCAAGAAATCCAATTTGCACACTCAGCCTGAACACTGGTGTAGAACAAAGTGTGATAGGTGAGGGTTGTCAGGAGGCTTGCTTCAAAAGCACAATCCCAGTCTGAACTAAATGCAAATACAGTTGCACCTATAAAATACTGTTGTGTATGTGAAATGTATTAAAATTGAGATTTTTCTTAGCTGCTTGTGGAGACTTAAAACTTATTCCTGGGGCCATATATGGCATGACCCTAAGTCATATAAACTCTCTAAAACATTTTGAAAGAAAAATACATTTTTGGTAATGAGTGACTATCACATTACCATGGATTGTATTCTGATCTTTACATGTCTGTGTTGTGAAGCTACTGAACAGCCATCTGCAGATACATTGTGCTAGGTTGTGCTTAGCTGAATTTCAGATGTGGAGAGAGAGAATAAAAAGCAGAGAGGACAGAAAGGCAAATAATGGGAGAGGGGGGGAAAAATGTTAAATGTAGGGTTTGATTCATTCCTTAAATTATAGTGTGAAATGCTAATATGTGGAAAGTCATGCCTGATGAACCTGATGATGATCTCGGGTGAAGTGATGACCTCAATGGATGAGGGGAGGGCAGTAGATACTCTTTATTGTGACTTGGCTCTGTCCCCTGTACCATCCCTGTGCACAAACTAATGAAGTAGGTACTAGATGAGTAGACACTGAGGAGGATTGAAAAGTGGCTCAGCTGCTGAGATTAAGGGTTGTGATCAGCAGCACGAAGTCCTGCTGGAGGTCAGACATTGGTGCACCCCTGGGGTTGCTGCTCGGGCCAGTGCTGTGCATAAGCATCTCCTGTAGAAGAGTGAAGAAGCTGAATCCAGACTCTTCTCAGCGGTGTTCAGTGAAAAGAAATACAGTGGACGCAAACTGGAAAAAAGGAAAATTAATTTAAGTATTAAAAAAAAAGTTTATAATAAAACCTTCTCTTTATGGTAAGATGGTCAAGTGTTAGCGCAGTTTGCCTAGAGAGACTGTGGACAGTCTTTGGAAATACTCAGCTCCTGACTGGGCATGACCCTGAGCAACCTACTCTAGTTTGACTCTGCACAGAGCAGGGGGTTGGACTAAATGATCTCCAGACTTGCCCTCTAGCTGCAGCTATTCCCTGATTCTTAGTCATCTCCCTTCCCTTATAAAAAAGTCACAACTTCATGCAATGCATTCCTAAAAAAGCTCTGTATGAAGCAGAATTTTCTTTGTACATTCAGGAGTGTTGATGTGCTGGTATCAGACTACTCCTGGTTCCTGTTTGCCCTCACTTAAATGTATCATTGCAGATCACTTAATTTAAAATGATCAATTGCTCATACTGATTTAGCACTCCCTAGAATCATTTTATCACAGATTTTATTACACAAATCTGGGCACTTCTTTGACTGGCACTTGTTGAAGTTTTTACCCAAATTAAAATTAAACTCTGTGGAAGTAAAATAGCTTCTAGTATGTTCTTAGGTTTAGGTTATAACAAACTCCTGTTAGATTTGGATTTGAGACTCTATTCCCGATTTACTGATAGGCATAACCCACTGTTGTCTGTGCTTCATTGTCTCTTTTGGTAGGAATCTTCTTTAAATCTTGGGGCTTTCCTTTTCTTCTCCTGACTTGAGTCATCAGCACAAAAGCTGGAGTTGATGCAGCTTCCCAATTCTTACCTGGCTCCTTAAATCCAGTTGGCCTGATTTAATGTTCATTTACGTGTGCTTTGCTGGCAGTGTAAAATCTTGAATGACTTCAACCAAACTCTTGTTCCTCTTCTGATGTCTTTTTTGTTCTTTTATGCTGAGTATGTCACAAATACCTCTGCCCTGGTTCCAGGTGGCAGGCCAAGACAATCAATCAAAGTTATCTGTGCTCAGCAAACTTCAGCTTTAAGAACTTTTCTTTCCCTGATTCTGTGGCTGCAGGAATGCATTGACCAGCCGGCCTCTGAGCTGAGCTGACCATGCACTTGGGTATCATGACTCCCACGCTTTCTCCCAGGCTATCTCATTATTCAGCATTGCTGGTAAGCATCTTCCCTGTGAATCATTGTGCCCGTGATTCTGATGTATTGGAAGGTGCAAAATGGTGTGAGATAGGAATGTGCTCAGAATTCTTTTTTCCCTCTCCAACTCGATCACTCTTACGTATTCATGCTGCTGTTTTACATTTCTGTTTCAAATTTGTCGCCTTCTTTGCTCTGCATTTATTCCCTCCCACACTTCAACATCCTTCAAATCACTCCTATCTCTTTCTTTCCCACAGCAGTGCCGATCATCCTGTGCTGTTAACATTCCCACAGACATCTTGGAGCTTGTTCTTCAATGACAGGAGCGTATTCACTTCCTATGCCACTGTCATCTTTTCCCTCTCTCCTTAAATTGTGCTGAGGTGTTGTGAAGTGTCACAATCACTTGTCTTTCTTTACCTGGAAGTATTCTACTGTCAAACCCTGGGAATGCAGTGGCTTTTTCCAAATGCTAGTTACGTTACCTTACCCAGGTTGTTGCTCCTGGTCATCTTTTGGTCCCAGTCTTGATCTTTCATGCTTTCAAGACTTTGAGCCATTGGCAACCTGCTGCATGAGTTGTTGTGGGTCACACACGCGTTGTCGTGGACATGACAGATTAAATTGCTGCTAATAATACAATTCAGTAGAAGATATTCACAGCCTTCCCACAGACTGGTGCTTCTGCTGCTGGCACTGAAGGGAGTGTTCTCCTCTTCTGCACTTACTCCTGCACCAATCTTGCCTTCTCTGCATTAGTAATTTTCTGTTTGAAATTATTTATTGCATGTGATCCCCCACTTATTTATCTGAAATAAACCATACTAGACAAAAATCTAATCAAGATTCTCGTCAAAAAGAGTCCAACCTTAAACTTTTGCTGCCTTATTTTAGCATTCGAGTGTATGGATTGCAATGATTTCTTTCAAAACACCTTCCAGAAATCTCTTGAATTTGTGCAGGCTTGTGCTTGCCTACCACACTTCTGCCTTTATTTAAGGAAGTTATATTTATGTTTGTCCAGTCATGGAGTTTTATGAGTTGGTGACACAACCCCAGGCTGATGAAATTTAAGGTTGTTCTAACCCCCCGCCTTTGACTGAAGGTGAAAGATTCAGATGTTTTTTATTAGAATTTATAAACAATGCACTAAACCAAGAAAGCACTCAAATTATGAGCTCTCAGAAGTAATTTAAGAGACAAGATTAAATGGTTAGAAAGCTTTATTCTGCAAAAACAGGATGGAGAGGGAACACAGGAGTCTCTTTTTCTAGTTCAGCCACTTTGAGTGGCTTTCCAGATTGCAGCAGATTCTGTACACTGATAAATGGAGGTCTGAGATAGTGGAAAGAAAGAAGCTTGGGTTTGGTTCTCTGTTATCTGCCATTTTGAAGACTGAAATCTCTGTCTGGGATCTGTTTGTTCTTTCCTTTGAATTTAAAACTGCATGGACTTCAGGTCACTTTTATTTATTTAAGTTCTTCTGCAGTGTTCTGTTACTTAACAATTTCATGTTGTAAGTACCAGTGCCTCTGGCTTCCCATTCACCCAAGGAAGTAATACTTCAATTCCAGAGAAAGCAAATTCTGTACAACTAAATTCTCCATCATTATTACATATAAAGAATTATGGACAAAAAGTTTTTGCATATTTAAAAAATTAGTCTGTTGGTTGCATGCAGCTATCCTGTGGATTATAAAATCACTGTTTAAGAATAATGACTTTTATACAATTAAAAAAATACCCCTGGATTCTTTTCCTGCCTTTTAAAATTTTGCTTTGAAAAAATATTATTTCTTTGATCACCCTCCGCTCTAGAAGTAGTGCTACAATAGTTCTTAACCTTTAATTCTGTCTACATTTCAGGGGCACAGGAACTGCTGTTGGTTTTGAGCATTAAGCTTGCATAAATGTTTTATTTCAGAAATTTGTATAGTAGTAAATAAACTAGCAAAAATAATTATTTGTATTTATCTTGATAAACGGAAGAATTTAATTAGCAAATTGAAATACAGCAGTTGTTGTAACTGGGGAATGGCTCAAAGGCATTAGAGGAAAAGTCAAAGATGTGGGCCATTAAATTTTAAATAAATTTTTTCTATACTTAAATTAATGTTTAAAAAACCCTAGCATTGCCTTGGAGATTCTCTGTGGCACAATTTTGTACTTGGTAACTACTCTGTCTTCCAGAAAAGCTTTTGTAATCTATGTGCTTTCAAAATGCCCCATCCCTGGAAACAGCCAAGGTCAAATTAAACAGATTGGTCATTGCAGGAGGGGTTGAACTAGATGACCTTTAAAGGTCCCTCCTATGACTCTGTGATATTTAGTAGCTTTTGAACATTTATTTTACAGATTTGTAGCTAAGTGCATGTCTAAGTGGATGTTAATATTAGAAACCTGTCTGTCTGTCATCCACCTTTTCCTTTGTATCTTTTCAGAAACAAGGCAGCAAGTTGGGACTGTCATTAGGGGTGCCAGAATATTTGTCTTCCTGAGTGAGTGTGGTTTCAGTCCCTGTGTGTTTGCATTGCTGCCAGGGTGGGCTCAGTTGAAACCACTGTGCTCCCTTGGCTCGTAGCCTTGGCAGACTGATGGGAGTCTTTTGGTGCTTAGCAAGGGGCTCTGCTTTTATGTGCAAATTTTATATGTTATGTCCATCACTGCAGTGAATGTGATGCCTTGAAGGCTTCAGTGGCCTTCTCTTCGGACAGTCTAATGTGGAGCAGACTTCCCTGAGACAATCTGTGACTTGATACAGGAACTGTTTTATTTGGAAATTGGTTATTTTTAAAATCTGCTCACTGTATATGGCCTGGTCCGTGTCCCTTCAGAAATTTGGCTGCATTGTTGGTGTAGGTAAAATAGTTTGTAAATGGCAACCAGACATTGCCATCCCATTTTAGGATGCTACCAGCACATTGACAGAACAGGAAATAGGAACTCTTTCAGTTGCTATGTCCAAAAGATAAGACTTTTTTTTTTGTTCAAGTTGTAATTCAGTTATCTTCAAGGAATGTTTCTTGGCCCGTGACTGTCCAGTTTTTTCCGTGTATCACAGAAACACAAACATGCTTGAGACACATGCTGAGATTGATTCCTACTCTAAATTACTGCATCAGCTGCAGGGCTTATCCTTTCCATGAGAAGGGGTTGCTATCACTGGATATCATCCAATGTTAGAACAGTCTTTAGCTCTCCTTTAAGTGATAATTTAAAGAGTTGTGACCTTCCTCTGTTTTGGAGCCTGAATTTCTTCTTGTTCAAGTTGATGAAACCAGTGCTAGGGAGTGAAACAAAGCAGTTCCAAGTGATCGTTTGAGAGAGCAGGTGGTACAGCCAAGGTGCCTCTTGCTGTATGTTGTAGTATCTGAGCTTAAATTTGTCTCTGTGGCCTGAGGAAATTGTGACATAGTTGGTGTTATCTCAAGTGAACCAAAGTAGGATTTTGCTTGTCCATCTTAAGTTGAAGGATGAATATGAAGTTCTGACTGTAAAATCTCAGCTTATGACTAAAAGGTATAGATATTACTTTAAAAATTCATATTAAATTGCAAATTAATTCTTAAATCTTTTTTGTCTTTTCAACAATGAGGAAACAATCAGCTTTCTACAGTAAGCTCTCCTTTCTGCAAGGAAAAATAAACTGTTGAAACAAATTTGTATTTTATAGTAAACTTTAGTATGGAACAACTCGCATCAAAGGGCCCAAGGTGGAGAGGACTGGAGTTTTTTAGTCAGACACTTCTTTCCCCCCTTAACTGAGATACTGTGTACTGTATAAAAAATGAGACTATTGGATTAACTCTCAATGGTTGAAATTTTTGAGTGCTTCAGTGTTGGCACTCTCTATTCATAGCTCATTTGCATTGTTATAATTCAAGTGACTAAAGAGAAAATTAAGTGGTCTATAGCTATGTGATAAGCTTTTAATTGGAGTTGTATCCATAACTTCTGTGAATTGATTCATGTAACTAGAATAGAATATTACCGTGAAATTGTGTTAACAGATCGCAAAAAATAATTAGCAAATTAAAGTTAAATCACCAATAAATATTCTCAGATAATTTGAAGAGCTTACTTGTGAAGAAATACAAAGATAACTAAATATGCATGGCTTGGTGATGAGGTGAAGTCAGCTGTGATAAGGTTGTGAGCAAAATTCTGAGTGGAATTAACTGGGACACAAGTGGTCATGATTAGGAATGCAGAATTGAGTAGCAGGTAAAGTCATCCTGTACTAACAGATAATTTTAACTACAGTTTTTGTTAAAGACTCTCCTCATTTGGGTGTTTAAATCTGTCTTGGACAAAGTGATAGATGGACTGGGCTACAGAGAACAACTTACATCAGATTGTCGGGTCTGCATCGGTGTGTCTGGACATGCACAAGTCAAAGGCAGTTGCTGGGGGACTGAAGTTACGACTTTATGAAAGTTTTACTTCCCAGTTTCTGAGATCCAGTGACTATTTGTTTTTTTTGACCTTTGCAACTGGAATGTCTTAATACGGTTTAAAAAAAAAAATTGAACAGGTCCATTAGGCTCTAGAAAGTATCTTTAACTGTTAAAGTGTGGCTGGGAGTGGAGGCAGCTAAAAGATCTTAAAAATGTCCAACAATATCAGCACAGATGTGGACTGTTATGTGCTACTGGGTCTCTAAGCTTAGAGTATTCTTGGCAGACTTAGTTACCTGGAGTAACTGCAGGTGTGGTTTTGGAATCAGTTCTAGGTCCCAAGTGTGTGTAGCCACTTGATGTGAAAGCTACAGAAAATTAACCAGCATATTTCCAAAGCCAAACAAGATCATAAGCTGAGTTTGCACAGGTGTGATTATACAAGGCTGTTTAAGAATGAAAAAATAGAGGATGAGAAAGTCTTGTTTCCAAGAAAACAAGAAACTTCACAGAACTTCAAAGAAGCAGTTATCTCTGTTTTTTCCAGTTTTGATAGGGGCTTTGATTAAAACTGAATTAGTTAAAGTAAAATGAAAAAAAAAAAAAGAAAAAGCCAAAACAAATAACCAGCCTACAAAACAAACCCTGTTCTGAAGTAACAGCTGAACTTGCTGTAGGTTAGTTGGACCCAAGATTTGGGTTCTCCCCCTTCTGCCTTTGGCATTACTAAACCTTTTTCCTTTTTCTGCTTTCCTAGAAAAAGTAGAATGAGATGGAATTTTTGTCTGGAAATGTTCTACTACTGGAAAAAGCTTTGGTTTGGGGAATATCATGTATTTGGGTTAGTTGTTTGAAGCTCCATGTTTCAGAAGGAAGCTGACTGTTTAAATACAGATCAGTTGCTTTGAAGTAAGATCAATTTTCTGTCACTCACTTGTACTTTAATGTATTTGCTATTTAATTACTGTCAATTTAATATTGTCAATGCAGTGTCAAGCTCTTTTATTAGAGAGTGAAACAACATATAGAATAACTAAATGATTTGGAACTGTATTAAATACCTTCTGAAACCACACTGATACTTCATATATGAGATGCCTGTATGGGAACTAGTTCTGCTTTAATTTTTTAATTATTTTGTTTTTGTTGATGTCTCTTTAGAGCTGTATCACACTTCATAGGAAATATGGAGGTACTGAGTAAAGTGAGAGTTCAAAACATAGGAATGGAACTGGTTCTAGTCTTTTCCTGGGCTGGGTCAATGGAAGACTGTTTCTTGAGTTCTGGTTGGGAAAATAAGTTTGGGTTTTAGAGACAGCGAAAGGGGGAAACTAAATCTCATCTATCTTCAAATAAGATACAGGCTCTTAAATGGCCCGTCGTGGTCTCTTTCTTCTGTTTGTGAAATCATGCAATCAGTCTTGTAAGGAGAAACTAGGATAAATCCATTTTATAAATACATTACAAGTGCACTAATATCTTAGAATTACTCAGATTTCTTTCTTTTTTTTTTCCTGATCATCATTTTCATGCTCTAGGGGAAAAAGAACTTCCTTAACAGATTCCTCATTTCACTTTAGAGCCATTGGAATCTTTATACCTGACTTTTAGGTCTCACTGTATCTAATCTCCATCTGTCTTTTGAACATAAATAAAAAAAAATAGAGGATTTATCAAAATAGACAACAGTGCCATCTGTAATGAAGACAAGAAGTAATATGTGTATATGGCAAATTTTAAGTATCAACACTTTTTTTTTGTCTGCAGTTTGATCTGGGGATTAACAGAAGAGACTATTTGATTTAAAGTGTTGCAGCAAAATAAATCCCACCCTATAATATCAGGATAAAATAGCAATTATGTAAGAAATCTATTATTCATTGCTTCATTTTTTGCTGTCTGACTGCATGCTGTTTGATAATGGACTTTTTCCTCTTCCCCCCCGCCCCCCCCCTTTGAACTGAGCTGCTTTTGCTGGCTTGGCAGTAAACGCTGTTTTCTCTCAGCACAACCATTAAATCTCTCACCTGCATGTCTTGTGCAGAGCTGCAGTTGAGAGATAAGGTTGGTCTCTCACACAGCAGCAAGCATTGGTATTCCAGGCTCTTCTTTCAAGGGCATTTTGCTGTGATGAAGCGTCTGAAATGACAAGGAAAACATACAGGCATGTTAAATACCCTTGCTAGTCTGAGACGAGTAAGGGTAAATGGAAATGATTTAAAAATACATTTTGAAGCTGTTAACAGAGCTCGTGGATAACTGCAAATCACAGTTTTAGGCAGGAGTATTACAGACCTATTCCAACTGGCATCATCCATTAAATAACAAACAGTAATGGGCAGAGTACTTGTCCTGCCCAGCTTACACTTAAAATCTAACTAAAACACAAAGCTCTGAGCCATTCTGAATGTGTGTTCCTGCGTGTTCCTCATCCAAGGTCACAAAGGTAGTTCTTGTGAAGAACTGAATCCATTTCTTCAGTGTCTTGTCCCTGTGACATCCTCTGAGCACCTCCATTTTCCCACTGGGAGCTGAGGAGGTGCTTGGGATTTCAGTTTTCTGCAGCTCTCTGAGCACTGGCCTGGCATCCTCTGTGTGTGTGAATCTCATACAGAATCCATGTAGGACTTGGTTTTAATTCTGTTTTCAAGCATTGCAAGAATAAACATATGTAAGGACTTCGTCTGTTTTGTAGTCTGTGGTTATTATCACTTTTGTAAAAATAAAGACTTCATAAAAATGTTTTACCCGTGCTCATTAACACTGGATGCATTGACAGAGCAGGTATCACCATTTCTGTCTTGCTGTTGGAGAAATAGAGGCACAGTGAGAACTTTGTGTAGCATTTAGTTCAAGTTTAACACTTACATTTAAGCATAAGTTTATACATATGTACATCTGTGCTAGATGCTTAAGTTTCAGTTGTAGTTGCTGGAAAACTCATTAGCAATCAGAGGCTGGAGAGGAATTCAGGCCATTTTAAACTACACAGCAAGTGATTGATCAGCAAAATCCCACTATAATAGTCCATGGAGTGCATTGAACAGGGAATGTGTTGAACAGTTGCCCAGATAATAAGTACTAATTTAAGTATCTTAAAGAACCTCTTGGGGCCTCTGGCTGATGGTTCAGAGGAGAGGGATCTTCCAGAGGTCCTTGATCATGTCTGTCAAGCCTGTGTGTGTGTCTTGGATACCCTTAGGCATTTCCCATTGCATTAGCTATCCATGCTAGAGCCATGAAATTAATTCCCAGATCCGTTGCTTATGCTGGCAATGTGTACACCAGCATGTGGGCATCTGTGTTTAGTTCTCTTAATTTGAAACCAATGCAATTTATCAATGATCCTGTGTAGATAGGCTGCAAATAAATTCAGCTTACACTGCAGGGTTATGATCTTCTTCTGTTGCCAGGGATTCATGTGTGTGTTACGTATTCTGTAGGTGGTCATGGGTTCACCAGACGAATCAAGGATGTCCTGACTCCTGAACTGCAGCAGTACATTTTACCAGAGAGAGGGGTTTGCAGTTTGGGACCATAACAGTTGTTTTCCTGTGTGGATCTAGCACAGAAAAGGATTTGTAACCATTCTGAATTGACAGAAGACACACGCACAGATTTCCACCCCCTCACACCTCCCTGAATTTACTTGGAAACGAAGAACTATGAATGGTTCAGCCACGTTAAAATAATTGAGCAGCTCTGACTCACAGTTGCAGCTTGTGTGTAGCTAAATGAGACAGCAGAGTGATGCTGCCTGACTGACACAGTTGTTTATGCAGTCACTGAAGTATTCTCCCATCATGTGCAGGCCTTTGAGTTGTTTGATATTATCTTTATTTAAGAGGGAGAAATCCTTCATAATGCTGATGTTTTTTTATTATCCTGGGTACCCTCAGATTCTGAGACCTAGAAGCGTGACTAACAGAAAGTTATTGCCTACAGAAAAGCAAAATATCACTTAAAATACAGAAAAGTTACCTTTCCAGAAAGCAAAGCCAGCCAAGGCATTTTCTAAGATCAAAAGTCTGCATGTATAAGGAACTTACTGATTTAGGATTATTCTGAGTTTAATTAAACTTGTCTTGTCTGGTCAAGATTCTGCTTCTTCAAAAATCTTCATCGGAATGATTATTTATTATGAGAAGGGGTGAATTGGAGTCCTTTTTTTTTGCCACAATTGATGCCAATTTCAGATTTGTAGAAACTTTAGCTTGGGGGTCAGACTCATCTTGGGAAAATCAGTGGGTTTGTAGCTGTTGGATAGTTCAATGTTCCTTATTTACTGCGAATGATTGTTAAATGTTCTGTTTAAAAGATATATTTCCAAACAGTTTGATGGCCATTCTGTTTGCTGGTGTGTTGCTCTGGCTGGATTTTTCTGGTGCTTCCATCCTTTTGGGGGCAGTTGACTTTAGCACAAGCCAGTGTTCACTGTCATGAGAAAAAATATTTTTATTTTCCTTCTGTGGCTGAGCTGAACCCTACCCAGTGTTCACCATTGTATTTTCTTTGTCCTTGTGAAGCACTTCTTTGAAGGAGCTAATTTTGCTCCTGAAGAATGTTTCTGGTTGGCCTTTCTTATCTTCTGCTGCAGACAGAGAAATTGGAAGAATTGTATTCTTTTCTGGATTTTTTTTTAGGGCTGTCTCTTACATTACTGAATTTTTGTGGGGTTTTAAAAGTATTTATCATTTATAATTCCATTAAAAATGAGATTATATTTGTAAAAGTATGTTCATATTGGCAGGTAGGAGCATGGTTTAAATGCTGTTTACTTGTGTAGTAGGCTGAACGAGATCAATAGAGATGCACATCATTAAAAACACTTCAATCGGCCATAATGTGAATCCATTCCCAGTGTTTCATTCACCCCTCAAAGGGTCATTGATGGAGGGCTCCTTTTACTTTTCTGGATTTGTACATTGACTTAGTTAGGTTTGCACCTGCAAGCAAAGCTGCTACAAAAATAACCCCTCGAGTACCAGTGATAACAAGCACAAGCTTCATCCAGAGAGCAAAAACATCAGGATTGGGTCTGAATTTAGCTGCTGGTTTTGGTTACCATGTGTCTGATGTTACTGTGAGGTCCAGAGCCAGTTAAGTTTCCCTAAGGCTAAATCAGTAGTAGTTTGCTTGCAAAAGGAGGGTCAAGATTTTTCAGAAGTTGTTTTAATTACTTGAGAGTTGAGCTTGAAAATCTTAAATCCGTGGTGCTGCTCATATGTGTTGAGCTGAGACACAGCTGTAACTATGGAAGGAAAACAACTCCACACACTGGAGTAAAGGCTTGGACTGCATTATCCTAGAACTGTACAGATCCAGAATGCAAGATTGTCCCTGGCTGGAATGACATGGCTTTTATTTTCCCTCTGGTTGGGGAAGCTTTTTGTATTTCTGAAGGCTGATTAAAATGTAAGACCTGATCATCAAGTGTTAATCATCAGAGTCTAGTGATGCTGTGGGGTTTCTGTGGTGCATATGAAGGAACAATAACCTGGAATATTGCTCTGAGTTCTAGAATCTGTCTGATGCCTGTGCATGCAACTGTGAAAACTTGGTATTTCCCTGCTCAGCTTGATTTTACAAATGAGCCTCAACTGCTCCTAAATTCAGCCCTCTGAAATATTCACACGTAGCAAGCAGTGCCCTTTGAGTTCCATGCACAACTGTTACAAACTTTGAAACCAATTAAGAAGCTTCTGAGTGACAGTTCAAAACTCTCCACTTTCTGTTCTCAGAATTTATGGTCATGGTCTTAAACCTCATGTAAAATTGGTGAGGGAGGGCAGTAGAGTTACCTACTGGTACCAGTTTGTGATCTGGAGAACCTACTGAATGAGTACCAGTTCAGTGCTGAATTGCAGGTCTGTCTATATCAATTTCTATTTATTAAATATGATACTTTAAAATATGCATGAAACGTGGCTTCACTTTTTTCTTGGGAGTTAGGTGAACTGAATTTAGCAAGACTGTCTAGAGACAGAGTTAAGAAATTCTTTGAAAGAAATTGAAATGCTTTTCTTTAAATTTGGATGAAAAGTCTCCTGAACTGGAGAAATAAGTCAATATTAACCAATTTTAAAGTGTTCAATAATAAATTTTTCATTAACATTAGGTGAGACTATAAGGAATTGCAGAGTGCCCTGAAAAAAACCATCCACATAGGAATATGTCTTGATTTCAAATGAGAAGTGAGCAGTAACAAATAGAATATGACAAATATTGAAAGATGTCAGTTGGAGTACTCGAAAGCTTTGTAGAGTTCTTCTGTTAGGTAATCTTTGTTTTCAAGAAGCAAAAACAACTAGGTTATCTTTGTAAAGAGCTCACTAAAATACCCTAGTGAGCTAGAGTGGTTTTTTAAGGGGAAAAATTAGGTTATACTTTAGAATAGGCAAGAAGAAGCAAGAAAAGAAAGTAATTGTGATCTCAGTAAGGTTTCCGTATTCAGATGAAGTGGAAAAATTGCAGAGATTCTCTTTTGAAAGGAGATGAATAGTAGAAGTGCAGGAATAATCATGAAGTGGAACAGGTCAGTTTGCACATCAGGTGCCGGTTTTCATAAGAAGATTAAGGCTATTGAAATTGATAGGTGATAGTTTTGAAAGAAGAAAAAAAGGAAAAAAAAATTACAGAACTATCCAGTGTAGCTCTATAATGTAAGATCTTTTTTCCATCACTGCTATAAAACCACACTCAGGCTAGGCATCACCCTCACTCTGGATGCCTTTATTGACCTTAGAGACATCATCATCTGATTCTTGATCTTTTCCAAATGCTTGTTTTGTTTTCATCCTATTGGTTCATCACTGTTAAACTTTCATAAGGTTCAGACACACGCCTCATCTTTGCTTTCAGTGTTTCCTTCCAGCTCTTTGATACCACTTACTGGCCTCTGACTTTCCTATGGCATGATTTTTCCATTGCTGTTTGCCTACAACTTCAGTCAGGCCTTTATGGCTTTTTTCTCTGTTATCACATACATATTATATTCAAATATATGAATAAAAGGTCCTATAAACACTCACAAAAATGTTAACTTCAAATTCTTTCTAAAAAGTGGTCTCCTGTGGTTTATGAAAAATCCTGACAGTGATGAAGCAACCAATGCACAGAGCAATTGATAATCATGACAAACAATATTGATTCATTTACTGCCTTCTGCTGCCCTATCCATTTCTGTTGGTCTGTATAGTCTGGGTTTGTAAAATATTTAGTGCTTGGATATGATTTTGTCCTGGCTGTGGATCTTTGGTTGCTATAAATGCAAGTTGAAATGTGGGAAAATTATTTAATAGATCTTGGAAAAGAATGCTCTGGTAAGAGATCTTGGCTTATCTGTCTTAGCATCTAATGTCACTGCCTTTTCAGAGTAAAGAATTTCTTCCTAACATCTAATGTTAGTAATAGTTAGGAGTTTATCTGTGAGTGGAGGTAAGCAGAGCAGTCTCTCACACTGAGCCATGAGCTGCTCCTAGGTTCATACCAATAGTTAAATATTTTAATTCTCTCTGTTAATCTGACATATCTGTAAGTGCCAGTTCTAGGCCTACAACAATTAAAATTAATGTATGGATCACAAGAATGAAACGTTAGTGGAAAAATAATGGTGCCAGTCTGGGATAAAGATCACTTTAAAAGACCCAGACATGTAGATATTTTATTTCTATCATTAAAAAAAAAGATAAAACTTGCAAGGAATAAACAGACCACTGAGTCAGCAGGTGTAAAGCATCTTCACTTCTGCTTGTTTCTTTTGTTGAACACTGTTGTATTTGTGAAGAGTTAACCCTTAGGATGAATGGTGTAAAGGCTGCCCAGTGCAAAGTCCTAATTTCAAGGAAATTTTCATGTTCTGTTCTTTGAAGGGGTATTGACTTCCAAATTACACACAGACATGCCTCTGATCTTCCTGGGGATGAGTCACAGTGCAACGTGCATGCGAAGCACTGGGATCAAATTTGCAGCGTGTTGATCACTGCTGATGACAGGACGAGATGTTCTCTAATCCCGTATGTGGGGTTATAGAGCGTGCTTTATTAAAAAAGAGGACTTAGAGCTATTAAAAGCAGAGTGCTGAGGTTTTTGTTGATATGAGGGGTTTTTTATTAGTGTCCTGCTGTAGATTTTAAAGTATAATAAAGTAACAAATGTTACCTTGAGCTTAGTGGCTTTAAATGCTGGGTTAATTTACACTCAGAGCAGAGCTTTCAGTGTCAGGCGCTCTCTTTTTTTTTTTTCTTTTTGCCACCATAAGCACTCAGCTGAAACAACAGCTATGACTCAGTTGACAGTGAACGCTGCTTGAATTGATTTAGTCCGAGTTCAGATTTAGCACATAATCATGTTCAATTTGATCCACTGTGCTGCCTGGAGATAAAAGGGTTGAAAAAATAGATTTAGCTTATGTCAGTCTTTGTGGTGATGTCATTGCCATGAGAGATGGAATAGCGCTGTTACTATGCTGTGCCTGCTCAGTTGGTGGGTGTACGGGGGACAGGCAACCAGCAACTCACTTTAAGTGCACAGAGCTCGTGTTGGAAGCTTGCAGGCATTGCCAGCGCTGAACCTGAATCTTGGACTGTTCAATTGCAGTACTGAACTGAAGATTTTTTTTTTATTCTTTTGTTGTTATTTTTTCTTCCATCGTTTGTTACGCTGAGCTTGCCTAACTCTGTGTACAAAGGCGGGGGATGCCAGCCCGTAGCATGGACTGTGATGTTTCCACTCTGGTTGCCTGTGGGGTTGATGTGGAGGTTTTTGCCTGCCAAGAGGTTAAGGTATGCGCCTGCAATCCTTTTGTTGCTTCTTAGAAAAGCCTTTGGGAGCAATAGGCATTTGTATGTAGCAATTCACAGTAAGGGGGCAGATGAGATTCTGCTGCGGTGGTAAAAGACACGCAGTTAAAACAATCTGTTAATTAGGGGAGAGAAATATGGGAGAGGAATTGTGCCTGCTTTTTAGTGTGTTTTGATAAGCTGTAAGAATAGCCTGGTGTTTACTCTTTAGTGATATAAGAAATGGGTTATATAACTGACATCTGTGCATATGCATGTTTCATATTCGTAAAAAATCTTTCATTGTTAATTTTGTTATTTTTAGTCCAGTGTCACTTTTTAGATCAGCCTTGCCATAAATGTTATATATTGATGTTGATAACCTTCAGATATCTTTACTCGGTTGAACAGTAGCTGTTTCTTTCCTTCACATTCAAATCAAATGTGCAAGCATAAATTTTTTGTGAAGGATTAAAAGTTTGTAGCAAGTATTTTGGTGCATCTGCAGTGTAACAGAACACAAAAAGTTGTGCATCTTGCATATCATATGAATACCTGAAAAACAGTGCTTAAATCTAAGACTTGATATGCAGGGCTCACAGTCTCTTAATTAGACAACTGCTGTAGAAAAGTCATTGTGTGTAATTGCTTGCTGTTGAAATCAATTCTCTTTTTCATTTATTCTCATATTACTGCAGGAAAATCAGTGCAAATTAAGTTTGAAAGAATTCTAGGTATGCTTTTCACAGATCACCTGAAAGAGCTCACAGATGTAATACAGTGATATACAGCAGTTTATAAAGGAGAAAGGTACACACAAAGTTAGTTTCTAATCTGATGGTTCTTAGTATTGAAAGACTGGAACAGGGTAAAAAGGATTTACAAATTGGAGGTCAAATTTTGAACCTCTGTTCTGTTTGGTTCTGAGTCAAACATTGAAGCCACTGGAAATATCTGGAAATAAAACTACTTTGATTTGCAAGAGGCTATGATGATTTTTATTTCCCTGTTAGTTTGTTACCATGTGAGATCATTTATACTTTGTACAGATGCTTTAGTGTTGGCCCCAAGAGATTCTTCCTAATTTAAGAAGCTTTTTCCTAACAGTTTAATAGTGGGTTTAGAGATGAAATAGTGAGTAATTCAGAGGAGTGATTCAAGTGAGGAGTCTTGCCTGCATTGGCACGTTTCCTGTATTATTTTGAAGTAGTAAAATGTTTATCTGCTTATTCATTTATTCTTTTTTCTTTTTTTTCCCCTTTTTTTTACTTGAAAGCATTTTCTTTTAACATGTAGGATTTATACCTGCATTGATATGATCTTGTACCTGGGTCTTTTAGTGTGTGGTCCATGTTCGATGTAAGACTGCGCAAGAAATTAAAGTTGTAGCAAGCTTCTTGTATCCTCATTCATATGTCAGTAGCAACGCAAAAGCAAAATTTCGACTTCCATAAATCAGCAGAAAGCATTCCATTGATTTGGGTGACACTTAGATTAGCCTGATTTAAGCTGCAGCATCTATAAAGTGTGGGCCAGGAATATGAGATAAGAGAACAAAAGGGTTACAGAGACATTACAGGAATTGTAACCCTTTTGTGTTACTTGGACTTTCTGTATCTTGTTTGCTCTGGTTAAAACTGCCCTGTTTTGCTTTTTCCCCCCCTTATGTCTGAATTAAAATGTTGATTGCAAAGACTTTGGGTATATTTACAGTGGGGACTGCACTGCAGACTGCACTGCAGCTTAGAAATGCAAAGTCTACTTCGAAGTTGCCTGGCTTAGAGGCTGTGAGCAGCGTGTCCTCCGTGACCCACAGCTCACTGCAGGCTCATTTCCACTGGGTTGTCCCCAAACTCTGTTGTGGAGGCTGTGGCCAGCTCTGTGCTCATCCCTGGGCTCCCCATGCAGCAGCCTGCAGTGTGGGCATCCTTTTTGTGAAAGTTTCACTGCTGCTGATAGTTTAAAGCTGCAGATACCTACTGCTCTTTTCTCACTTCCAGGAGAATTGCAAGGAAAAAAACAGTATGGCTTTTTTTTTTTTTGGTATGCAAAAGGGTTCACTTCAAGGTGGGGTTTTTTGGTGACAGTATGGTCACAGCATAAAAAAGTTTATGTTGACTTTGACAGAATGGGAAACAGCTTTAGGGTTAAAAAGGAAAGAGGCTGTTGCTGAGAAGAGATGGGTGTGGAGGAAGAGCAACAGCAAGTGCAGAATTCCTGTCTTCTCCACGCACCCTGTGAGTACCCCTCTGCCCAGCCCTTTCGTGAGTCAGCCTGAAGGCACAGTTAGCATTGACAACTCAAGTCTAGGCTATTGTCCCTTCTCCAATAGAAGTTTTTCTTGCAGGGAACCTTCTCCCTGTGTGAAGGGAATGTTTCCTCAGTGGTAGAGCAGATATTAGAGATCTTACAGCATGTGTGGTGCTTGGTGAGATTTGTTAAAATGAGCTGTTACTCCTGTAGAAGTAGTTCCCTGATATCAGCAAGAGTTGTGTTTAGGGTTTACGATATGCTTACAGCATATCTCACTTTTATTTCAGTTTAGGTTTAGAACTGGTGTGAGGCTTGGGAGAAGGATGCTGGGTGTGCTGAGCCGTTGTTCTCCCATGACGTTTGGGAGAAGGATGTGCCTATACTGAGCCAGTGTTGTCCCATGAGGCTTGGGAGAAGGATGTGCCTATACTGAGCCAGTGTTGTCCCATGAGGCTTGGGAGAAGGATGTGCCTATACTGAGCCAGTGTTGTCCCATGAGGTTTGGGAGAAGGATGCTGGCAGCATGGAGCCATCGCTGTGCGCTTTGCAGCACACGTGTTGGCCACAGCTGCAGGCTGGGGGTGTGAGGAGCCTGCCAGGCCTGCAGTGGCAGAGCTTGGTGTGGTGGGGCTCTGGAGCATCAGCTCCCACAGCAGGTGGCAATGAGGACTCCTGGAAGTTGCCACTTCTCAAGAGCATCGGCCCCTCAGAGCTGGGAAATTCTTATACAGAGCTGGCTCTGGGCACAGGACTTGGAGTGGAGGGAGCTCTCCAGTTTATTGCTGCTTTTCCACCTCTGGAGGAGACCTTATTCTGTAGGCATTATGCTCTTAGCATCTGGCAGTCAGACTTGGAAATACTGTTTCCATTTGGCCTCTGGAACAGGGGAGCAATTATTTAGTACTGAAGGCAAAGCTTTTTAGTTGCTGCATTTGGAGTTGCTCATCCTCTCAATGAACAGAGGCTTGTATGGGTGCCTTGGCAATGGCAGCTGGCCCCCAGCACTGACACCATGGGTTTGCCACCCATGAACTCATACAACAAGCCCTTCACTTATGACCAGCTTCTGCTTTGAGTTGTCTTTTCTAATCCAAAAATTTGGTCAGGCTAATCAATGGGCTACTGACTGTAGATCAGGAACTAGAAGAGTTGAGAAGGCTACCACAGAAGTCACAAAGTGCACTTCTGCTTAGAAGTTCACCTGGATAATTAAAATTCTTTCAGTGCCTCTAGATGATAATTTCATGTAATGATCTTTGTTACATAAGCAATTAGTTAATGAATATCTTGTTTATTTCTAATAGAGGAATTCCAGACATCACCGAAACAGTGGCAGAGAATTTAAACCCGTATTTCTTACTCTAAGCAACGTGTTTTTATATGATTAATTCTAGATATTCTCTCCTCATTTGTGTTCACGCAGACCATTCCACTCAGGAACAAGGTAGGATTGGGGCAACTTGGCACTACTGTGAGAGAGAAGAAATGATCCAGATGGATTGCATCCTGAAGACAGTAATGGGATGTGGATGGGACCCTTATTTTAACATAGGGAAAAAACCCAATGTGGACATAAGCCAGGCAGCAAAGGGAAAGAGTAGAAATTGTTTCACTGTTTTGACTGTTGCTTTGGAGGATTAATCCCCACTGGAGCAGGATCTCTGTCAATCTGTAAACTCAATACTCAGTTCAGATGCTCCAGTGAGCACCCTGCTAATGGGAGTTGTTTGGGATGGATGGGTTGGAGGCCAGTCACTGTCCTGCAGTTGCCTTTAAGAGGTTTAGCAGTCTGAACAACTGAGGTCTGAAGGGCAAAAGCACGCTAGATGCTTGCGGTTTTTGCTCTCCACTTCAATCCTCCTCTTGTCTAAACGGCTCATTCACGAAGGTGTTCTTAGATTTAACGTTGAAGTGCTGTAAGGTCAGAGTCAAGTGAAGAAGACTGGAGAAAAAGAGAGGAGTGTTGCTGCCCCTCTGGATGCTGCCAGCTGTCCACCGGCAGGAAGCATGACTTGCTGGGAGAGTTTCTGGGTCTCTGTCTTTACATGCTTCTCCTTAGCCATGTGAGCTTGATCCGTGGGAAGAGTCTGTTGCACAGTCATAAGACTTCACAGACGGGCTGTAAGGAGGAAACCAAATAACAGCATGACTGCCAAAAATACCCTGATGGCTAGAAAGGCCTGCTCTGTAACTTCTGTTGGTATTTTCTGTAGTTGGTAGTTCTTTCTAATTGCAAATAAGGTTCTGTCTGTGAAATCTGCACAATCCAAGAGATCTGCTGGAGAACTAGAAGTACGTGTTTTTTGATCTCTGCTTACTGTCTGTGCTCATTTAGAGGAGGTAATGGAGAGGAGCTTCCCAAAGGCTGTAGTGCTGTTTCCAGCACACTGACCCTGCTCTTGGCTGCAGGGTCAGCACAGAGAGACTCTGACAGCAAAACTGGGGCTCGTGCAGCCGGTGCTGCTGTGCACTGAGGTGCTCCCAGTTCCAGTCACAAGCTGGGCTTTGCCTCTGTCCTTCTAACACCCTTGTGTGAAGGCACCTGGACTCTTTAGGGACATTTCCAAAGAGGTGATAGAAGGGTAAGACTTCTAAAGGTCATAATATGCTCTTTAGGCTGATCTTCACTTATTTGTGCTTGCTTTTCCCTTGCCTCACAAGAAGGGGATGCTGCTGTTTCATTGGAGGTCGGTGGCAGCTGCAGGTGCAGCTCTGAATATGGCAAACCTGCTGCTTCTCCTTCTTCACCCTTCTAGTGCTAACACTGAACAACAAAGCAAGTCAAAGGGCTTTGTATTCTCTCTGATTCTCCCTTCTGTTGGCAGTCACATGAAGATATTTCCCTTTCGTAAGGATAACTAGACAATGAGCAATTTGTCAAATGAAAATAAATAACAACTAGCATGTGTTGGTTGAAGGTGCAGAATTAGTCCAAGGCAGGTAATAAGGTGAGATGGACCTTGTAATGCTACTGACAAATGGCCCAGCCTATGTGAGGAGCACTGAAGAGTTGGTGATTTTCTTCAGCAGATTTGAAGAATTAATCAGTGCAGCTATAGATTGAGATACTTGTAATATGGATACAAGTGTGATACTGATTTTTCATTAAATAATTACTTTGGTTCAAATTCTCAGAAGAACCTAGAGAGGTAAAGTACCCAAGTTCTTTCCCTTCTTCTCAAAAAAAAGAAATTATCAAGGACACATCATTTTCAGGTCTGTAGTGATCCAGTCTCATTTTCCTCTGAAGGTGCTGTATATGTGCACTCTTTTGCCTCAAATTTTACTGATGCTGTTTGCTGCTGCCTAGCATGACTGAGCTTTGATACTGAACAACATTGCAGGTTCTGAGGCAGAGGTCTGCACCAACCTTGTATGTGTCTTTAGTAATTTTTTAGTAATTTTTAGTAACTTTTTTTTTGCTCATAGACTAATGTACATGCTTTATGGTTGGACAGTTCTTCCTTTAATATTTTCTAGAGGTGATTCTACCAGAGGCCTTAAATAATCTACTCAGTTTTGATCATTCAAGTGCTAAACATCCTGTTTGCTTTGGAAGATGTTACCTAATCATATGCTAGAGTGCAAACAACCGTGGCAGTGTGGTCTTGAGCAGAGAATTCTTCCTTGGCAAAAAGACACTGAGGAAATTGTACCACAGTTTGTCAAACACTTGGCTAACACACACAGGCTGCCAAGGTCCAGAAACTGGCCAAGCAAAACCTCCAGTCAGTGGCCCATTGCTGGAAGAGTGTGTGTTTTCCATCCACATATTTATAGTGGTGCCAGCATTGTGTTCAGGAGCTTTTCCTGAAGATTTTTCCCATTAATATGATTTTCAATAAGCACCTTCTGCTTCTAAATGCCAACAGAATTAAAATTTCCCTCAGGGGATACTTCTCCCCTTTCATTTCCTTAGTGGCAATGCCTCTGAAAAGCATGTGCAGCCATCAAGTTTGGCTCCAGCCTGTTTTCCATGTAGGATTCCAGTTGATTTCTGCATTGTCCCTGTCCATTCCTGAAAGCACAGACCGCCTTCACACAACATCAGTGTTCTTGTGATGCCTTTAGCTGTCCCCACATGGAATTTCTGTTGGTGCCTAATCAAGGAGAAGCCTCTGGTTGTAACAGCAGCTGTGATGGAGTCAACAGCCCCACTGTCCTTGCAGGGTGGGAAAACAGCTGGATGGGTCCATGTAGAGCTGGATGCTGCCACAGCATCTCCGTGGCACCTTCTCTTCTGTACACCTGGAGCTGCTGGAAAACCTCAAAGTGGTGTTACAGGTAAAAAGTTCCAAGTGTTCTCATTTGCAGATGGAAAACTAAGGAATGAGGAAGTAAGGTCTCTGATTAGGAAACTGGATCTGGAATGCAGCAGAGCTGGTGTAATTAATGATTCTTGTTCTTAATAATCATGTTCTGTAGATGTTCAATCTCAAATGACGTTGAGCTCTAGGCATTTTCCAGAGACCAAGGAGCTTTGCTCAGTTAGTAGCTGATTTTGGTTGCTTTTTGGTGGGGTTTTTTGTGGTTTGTTTTTGTTGGGGGGTGTGTGTGTGGTTGGTTGGTTGGTTGTTGTTTTGTTTTTAATTAGCCTAAACTTGCTGCTTTTCAGAATTCGCATTAGATTCTGGCCGACAGAAACACTGGCTTTATCTTGTAGGAAGGCTTCATGTTTATCAGGAGCATGGAAGTTTTGCAGCACCAGGTACTTTCACCTGTTGAAATGATAGTCCCTGAGCTGAGAAACCCAGTGAACCTGTTGAGCTCAGAGCAGTAGGAACAGGCAGCTGTACAGGGGAATTTCTGCAGCTCAATTTGTAACTTGCAGAAGACTCTCTCTGCTTCATCTGTTGCAGTGAGGGATATGTTTGCCGTTAAAAGGTGGAGGCATTCAGAGAGCTGAATCATGCAGCAGGACTTCTGCTGCACAGCCAGAGAGAAGCCACTTTGCTGAAATCTCACTTGTTCCTTTATTCATGTAGGTCAGATGTGCTGGTGTGAGGCAGATGAACAAATTATGGTAAAAAATCTGCTAATCCTCTCAGTAAAAGAAATTCCATTTATGGAGGAGATAAGAAGATGATTGCTTTTTTTGCTGTACAAATCCTACTCAAACTTTACCAGCCTCTAGTTTCATCATCCTGTGCTGCGTATCCTCTTGCCTTATGACACGGTTCATTCAGTCTTGGCTACTTTTCCATGTTTCTTAGAAAAAAACAATAACTAAACCAGTAAGAATAAAAACTTTCGAATTGTCTGAATAATTACACCTATGATAGGAAACTTGCTTTAACCACAAAACAAATTGTTGGTTGTGTTGGGGTGGGCTGCTGTATATTTTGTTTTGTTTGGAGGATTATTATTTTATTTGTTAATGCTGATAAAAAACAAAACGAGAAATAGCCCACCAGCAGAAATGGCCTTTCTCCCTCGGACGTTTATTTAACAGAAACAAATGTCTCTAAGGGACAGATCATAGGTGGAACTGTTCTGAGCTGAGGGAGGAGGAAATCAGTTGGTTATTCAAAATGTGGCTGAAATGAGGAAGTGGAGCATGGGGTTTGGGAGGAGGGAAGTCACTGTGATGATGTGCCTCTGTTGGGAAAGAATGGGGATAACTCCTGTGGAGACTGGGGCCGGGAGGCAGGTGGTGGCAGGATTTGTGTCTGAGGGTGTGACAGCAGCAGGGGAGTTGGGATGGAGGAAAAGCGCATGAAAACGAGTAATAATGGGAGACCAAGGTGAGAACAGGTGACTTTGACTTCTTGTGCTGTAGTGAAATGATTTAAGGGCAGAAGATGGCAAGGTGCTGGAAAAACCCATTGATAGCCTAAAAGAAAAGGAGGCATTTGTGACAAAGCTTTCATCAAGCAGGTGTTAAGCATCGTGAAAACCTTAGTTAAATTAATTTTGACAGCTTTCTGCTTTACTGAAAGCATCTTCCACAGGCTTCCATCCTACCTCCAGGTAACAAAATCCCTTTGTGAGTGGGTACTCTGGGCTGCTGCCGCTCTCCTTTCAACTCTTTACTCAAAACTTTTTGCTGTTAAATGTCTCACAAGAAATTTAATGATTGAATATGGCTAGACTAAGCTACATATGCCTGAATGAGACAGTAAATATTTTGGAAACCTTACCAAAAAAAAATCAAATATATTTTCTTTTGCTATATATTTTATTCCTACCTCTTCTGTCTTTCTGCTTCATCCTTCTGGAATGCAAGAAGGCATTTTGTGTTTTCCCTTGTTGTTTTTGTTCAGTGTGATAGATGATACTAAAAATAAATAACACTGACTTTTAAACTGTTGGAGGTATCCAAACAGTAGGTGATACAGTAAGATGTATATCAAATTAGTTGACTGTTCTGGGTGCAGTTTTTTCAGCAAATGGAGGTAGGTAATTTTATTTGATTTTCGGTTTTGATTTTAGCAGTTGAAGAAATTAATAATGGCAAGTACTGTTGGTGAAAATTATTTTGAAGTTAGCTTTTGAAATAAAAAAACTTTTCCTCTGAAGTCAGAGGAAAATAGTTTTTCTGAAAAGTCATTTTCAGTGACCTTATGGAGCTGGTAAATAGTGTCTCCTAAGAAGATTATCTTAGAGACCAAGAAGAACATGAGAATTAGCAGCTAAGGAGGCACTTTTGAATGCATAATGGAGATTATCTATCGTGATGCAAAGGACAGATGGGACATACAATAAGAGACTGTTAGGGCTAGATCAGATACTCCTTTTGCTTTACAGCAGTTTAAGGATTTAAATATAACGTGAAAATCAAGTGTGCAAAATCACAAAATAAGTTTCAATTAGCAGAGGTTTTAAATAAGAAAAAGGAAAGTCTCCTGATGTATAAAAATTAAGAGGAAAACAATATGCATATTCATTAACAGCAAGATACATAATGTGGGGAGGGTTATGGTGTGACTGATTTCATTTTTGTTACATAATAACATAGATAATTACCTAAATTAATAGAAAAAACAACCCTAGTAGTGGCCAGAGCAGAGAAAAACTGCTAAAAATGCAGGGGTAAGACAGATGTTTCAGTGTAGAGGACCTACAGAAATCTACCTAAGAATGCTTTGGGGTGTAGCTGAAATAATTTTTTACTATTTGAAATTATCTTTGAGAATTCATAGGTTACAAAAAGACTGCTGAGGATGGGAGATGTAAAAAAATAGCATTCGTGTTTAAAAGGAGGAGGGGAGAAAGACCTGGATAATAACAGGTATTTTTATCTAACTTGAATTTTGGAAGTAAGTTTAGAAGTACTTTGGAAGTAATTAGGCCTGGGCTGTGTAGACCAAATCATGTCAAGTCAATGTACCTTCCTGGTTTGACAAGGCAATGGGATAAGTGGGATATAGGAGATGTGGAGTGTAGATATTTTGACTAAAGCTTTCACACTGTTCAAGTCATTTCCATAAATAATCTACACTCCAAATATAATTTCCATAAGGTGGGTGCTTAGTTGTTTACACAGTGTCTAAACCAGAACCAGTTCATTCTCAAGTGGTGAAGCCATTTAAGCAGATAAGCTCTCATGTTCCTTCCTGAAAGCAGGTTGAGAATAAGGACAGTAGTCAAAAGGGGAAAATGTCAAAAAAAGTGTGAATGACACTGTCCTGGTAGGGCAGGGTCAAAATTCTGAACAACCCTTAGTTGAACAACAGGATGAAATTTAGTGCAAAAAGAAACAAATCAAAGTCACAGCTGTATAAAGGCATTCACATGACTGAACAGTTGTGTGATGCAAATCTCTTTGAGTTCTAGTGAATGGCAGTGGATAACTGGCAGCAGTATCATACTTCTGTAAGCAAAACAAATGTGGATTCACTGAATGATTTGGGTTAGAAGGGACCTTCAAATATCATCTGGTTCCACCCCTGCTGTGCACAGGGACACTTTCCACTAGACCAGGTTGCTCCTAGCCTGGTCCAGCCTGGCCTTGGACAATTCCAGGGATATGATAGCCATAGCTTCTCTGGGCAACCTGTGCCAGGGCCTCACCACCATCACAGGGAAAAATTTCTGCTTTAGGTCCAATCTAAACCTGCCCTCTTTAGTTTAAACCCGTTGTTCCTTGTCTGTCACTACAGGCCCTGGTAAAAGTGTCTCTCCATATTTCTTATAAACCCTCTTTAAGTATCCAAAGGTTGCCATAAACCTCAGAACTCCTAAAGCCTTCTCTTCTCCAGGCTGAACAGCCCCAGCTCTCTCAGCCTTTCCTTACAGAAGAGCTCCAGCCCAAGTTTGCTGTTGCAGCTGTGCTGTTTGTCTCTGGTGAGACTGGTTAGACTCTTCAGATGCACATTTTCTTGTCTAGAAAGGAGATTTCATGTTGCTACCTTGTTTACAGAGCCTACGAAGAAAACCACTGATGTGTGAAAAGTAGTACCTTTATCTTTAGAAACAGCTGATTCCATGAGAAGAACTGCAGGGCTGTGTGACCAGCCAGCTTTCTACAGGCGGCTGCCAGTCCTTGAACCAGAATCTGAGAGTTGTTGAGCTAAAAAAAATTCTATTAATCAAGACAGCTGGGAGCAAAGCCAAATGCTGGGCCAGAGCAGAAATGAGTATGCTGCTTATGTTAGACAGAAGTAAATTATGGGCGTACTTAAAATTTTAGAGGTTTAGGAGCTGATGCCTTTTGCCTGATTTTTTTTTAAATAAGTGAATAAAGAGGAAATATGTTTAGCTATCTGCTTCATGCTTTTGTAGCAAATTATTTGACTGACACCATTGAAAAACTGTAGTGATGTAAGCAACCTGCCCACAATCTTAACTCCCAAAGCGGTGATATTTTTTGGGATAGGGGAAGGAGCTTGGCATACAGTAGCAGTCACGAAACAAGAGTTTACTCAATGCATGCTGCATCCTAGAAAACAGTACAGAATATTTTTTCATGTCATTGGCTCAGTGTAAAATTCCTGCTTAAGCTTTAACTATTATACAGTTTTATAGTTTATGTATTGTATAGTGAAATAGAAGCAGGGCAAAGGACATTAACAATTCTATAAAGAAAAGGTCTTGGATAAGGGGAATTTACTTTGGGAATAAGTAGTTGGTATAAATATGGTAAAATGATGGTATAATGGGAGTGTACCCTTGTGTGTAAAATGAGGTGTGTGGATGATAATGCTGCAGATTGGTACCTATTGAACTACTCTATTCTAGAATCATAAAATTAGACAATCACAGACTAGTTTGGGTTGCAAGAGACCTTAAAGATGATCTAGTTCCACCCCCTGCCGTGGACAGAGACACCTTCCGCTATCCCAGGTTGCTCCAAGCCCCGTCCAACCTGGCCTTGAACACTCCCAGGGATGGGGCAGCCACAGCTTCTCTGGACAACCTGTGCCAGGGCCTCACCACTCTCACAGCAAAGAATTTCTTCCTGACATCCCATCTAAACCTGCCCTCTTTCAGTTGAGACCACTTACTTACATGAAGGTACTCTCATTGGTTTATTCCCCCCTAATGTTTTCCATTAAATTGAGGTTCAAATGTAGCAAAGCCAGTTCTGTGTTTCTGGTTTGAGTATGCCTTAGAGAAAGTCTGGACTGTGCTGAGCATGAATGTATTCACTTTCAGTTGTTAATTTTCCCTTCTTAATTAAAATGCTAGTATCCCATACTGATTACAAACACAGTTTTCAATTTCAATTCGAAAGTGTAAATTCTGTTCTTGAGGCTACAACTGACGCTGCTTCTGCAGTGCAGTGATGTGCAGCTGGATGCAGGCACAGTCCGTGCATCAGGCTGAGTGGTCTGGGACACCCTCTGACCTCTGAAGGTGTGACCTCCATAGTGAACAGGTGCCTTCCCTTTATTTTGAATGACTGCTTCTACCAGATTTGGCATCCCACTTCTCCTGCCATTTAGAATCTATTTGCACCAGAAAAACCTCTACCTTAAATCCAGACTCCTTGAGTCTACCGTGTGTCATGGGAGGCTTAGGTTGGATACCCCAGAGGGTGGTTGGGTACTGAGTGGGCTCCCCAGGGAATGGTCACAGCCCCAAGGCTGACAGAGCTCAAGGAGTGTTTGGACAACGCTCTCAGGCACAGGGTGGAGTTGTTGGGGTGTCCTGTGCAGGGCCAGGAGTTGGGCTTTGATCATCCTTGTGGGTCCCTTCCAGCTCTGGACGTTCTCTGGTTCTACACGTCTGTCTCCAACATTCCAGACTGGCACAAGGGCATTTGCAAGACAAATGCAACACAGAGCCAGTGTGAAACAGTGCCACAGGGCAAGAAACTATGGGATACTGATTATTTTTATGTGTCCTACTTACTTTTAAAAAACTTTTTCATAAAAAGAAGAAAATCTCCATTTGTTACCACTCTGCTTGCCAGTCACAGGGCTTGTTCCTTCTCACAAATTGCTCTGGATCTGTGGACAGCAGCTTCAGTTTCATAATCCCAGTCCAGTATCTTTTTAATATCATGCTGTTACTGATATATTTTTCACATCAGGGAATGAAAATAATTCTGATGAAGAGCAGTGCTAGTTTTAGCTCTAATGTAGGATTAGTCTACTTTCCAATTCTTGTTTCTAAACAGAATTCGTGCCAACTGGAAATTTTCCAGTTGGTTGAAAAATGACATGGGAACAGTTCGGTCAGGAATATTTGCTTTTTCACCCTGGGGTTCCTTCCATCTGCCTAATAAAACAATTATATCACTGTAAGACTGAAATACCATGTGTCCTGTCTGGAAGTGGATAGTACTAATGGCTGTTGAGTCAGATGGAAACCTCTGCTTCTTTTTCTGCCCTTGTGTACCCGGTACAGAACCTGTATCTGTCATCTCAGCCTTTTTGGGTGCTGGAATCTGCTTACTAAGTCCACACAAATCCTCTTTCCTGGCCTGCACAAGCCCAGTTGTCTGATGTGTGCTAATTTCTTGATGTCATGAGGTACTACAACACTGTAAAATTCTAGAGGCTAATTAAGCATTGTGGTGTATATTGGAAATTAAAATACACTGTTGAAATCTTTTTCAATAGGCAGGTAAACCATTGTGTGGTGTTCCTTTGGTATTTCAGCATCTGTGCAGCTTGAGATCCTGGCATCCTCTAAAGACTGTGACCTCGGATGGGGAAGAAAACAGCTTCTCTAAGTGTAAAAATATTTCAAGCACTTTTTTTTTTCACTGAAGTTTATTCAAACTGGAAAGCATCTTCAGTTTTTTTGTAGGTCAGTGCTGAACTGGGGGTTTCAATGACAATCTAGAGGCAGCATAGAGGGAAGAGTGTATCATCTCTGTTTATGCAGATGCTTTCTGTCCATTTTCTGCCATGATCTGCAAAATCAAATTCACAGTTGAACTTTTCAGAATGATAACAGCATTAAGAGGAATTATACCCAGCAGATTATAGCTCGTTTGAGCCTCCTCTGAGGGCACCAAATCAGTGAATGTGGGAGAATGAGAAACTCGCAGTCTTTTACAACTCTTTCAATGCAATGTATGAACATAAGCATTTTCGTCTATGAAGTTCTGTTTGAAGTTAGGAGGAACAGACTGTTACCTGTAGT
This sequence comes from Eulacestoma nigropectus, assembly GCA_013397775.1. Taxonomy (NCBI): domain Eukaryota; kingdom Metazoa; phylum Chordata; class Aves; order Passeriformes; genus Eulacestoma; species Eulacestoma nigropectus. The sequence continues at coordinate 635,795 of VZTE01002905.1, forward strand.
TATTCCTTTTTTTGAACTAAAGATATATATATGTATATATATTTACACTGGTATCTTTACATTTTAGATAACACAGTTCCTGTTGTGGGGAAAGCCTATATCCTATGTAATAATTTTAAAAAAAAAGAAGAAAAAATTCTCTTCAAATAAATGCATCAAGTGCAAATGTCTTCTTATAAACAGTTAGTGAAGGAAGGACTACAAGGAGCGAATTAGGTTAAAAAGAAAATATACATAAAGAATTGATGATGAACGTGGATTTTCACTGACAAGCTACAGAAGGAGATGTGCTCCATTCCTCCGAGCATGTGGCCTCCTCTGGACCTGCTCCATCAGGTCCATGTCCTTTTTGCAGTGGGGTCCCCAGTGCTGGATGCAGTAGAGGGGCAGAATCCCCTCCCTCACCTCCTGCACTCACTGTTTTTAGTCCAGCCAAGGATATATATGATATGTATCAATGCGATGTCAATATCCCCTAATTTGTCACATTTGTAAACAGGACATTACCTTCTCTTCCAGCCCACTGATTTTTTTCTTTAGTTTTCTTTTTACCACTTCCCTACATGTTTATCTCTGATACTTTTGTTTATGCCATTAATTCTGAAACACTGTTTACACGTAGTTGATGTAGGTTTGCCAAAGACTCCACTCAGCCACTCAGCTGGAGGCACCTTATTCCCATCCTTAGTTTATCTTCATTGTACAAAGAGCCTCCAGTCTCAGAGGCTGCAGCTCCTGGGAGCTGCTCAGATGTACAGACAACAGACCTGCTCGAGTAATTTGCAAACGAAGTGTAAGACGGGGAAATGACAGATGGTCGGGACAGACTGGGAAGAAGAAGGAACAGTCGAACAGCACAAGCAGAGCGTTAGGCAGTGGTCACGGTGCTGCTGGTTGTGACTGTGGGGTCGCTGACTGTGGGCTGCAGAGGAAGTAGAGAGAGGATGATGGTGAGAGGATGTGCATTGGTGGGTCAGGAGTTTCCCTTGTACCTTTTTTCATCAGTTAATTAACATTTATGGAGCTGCATGATATTAGACTCTATTCGACTCTCCTACTTGGTTTTTTTTTTTTTGCTTCATAGTCACTTTCAAAATTGTCAGTGTCCTTTCCAAATCCAGACAAGCTGAAACCGTATTTTTAGTCCTGTTCGTGCAGTTTGCAGTGTTAGAGGAGAGGGAGAAAGCATTCCCCATGATGGATGAGAACAGCTGAAATGCTATAAATGTTGATCACTGTAGGCAAAACAGTAAATCAGGAATGGGCAATGCAAGCATTTTATTTGTTTAAACTGTCCCATAGCTTGTTCTTGTTTATTTTTTTGGTTTAACTAGGCTGACAGTGTTAGGGAATGAGTAGTGTGCATTTTATGGTTGTTTGACAACATTGCATTTCCGAGAGTATAAATAAGACACAGTTTCTCAGCTCTTGGTGTTCCCTTTATTGTAGTTCATCCTTGCGTTTAGCATTTTGCACACTGACGTCCTGATTCTGCGTCACAGCAACAGAGGTGTCCCCTGACACTTCCACAGCCTCAGTAACAGATTTTTAAGAGGCTGAGGTTTCTATACTCCAGTGGGGGGTTATGTAGGAGTAAAGTGATTCAGAATGAGTTATGGAAACTCTGGTTCTACTCCCATGGTTTCCCGTGAGCTGTCACTGTGACTGTGGGCCTCTCCTGGCCTTGGTGTCACCACACGAACAGGACAGTGGGGTGGCCTCAGAAAACTTGAGGAGATGAAATTGCAGTTGCCAAAGATCAGTGAAAAATAGTATCATAAGAAGATAGATATTTATGTAGCTTTTCTTAAAGCATCAAAGTTTATACAGTTAATAGGAAGAAATTCCTCCCTGTGAGGGTGGTGAGGCCCTGGCACAGGTTGCCCAGAGAAGCTGTGGCTGCCCCTGGATCCCTGGAAGTGTTCAAGGCCAGGTGGGACAGGGCTTGAAGCAACCTGGGATAGTGGAAAATGTCCCTGCCCATGATAGCGGCTTGGAATGAGAAGATCTTTAAGGTCTCTTCTGACCCAAACCATTCTATAGTTCTATGAATATGAATAATTTTCACACAGCTTCTCTTAATAATTTCAGTCCTAGTTTTGTGCACAGGTTTCACCACCAGCCCCTTATTTATTATTGTCCCTAGCACTTCAGTTTGGTTGTAGGGTTGTTTCTTTTTCTTCTCCTGGAGTGCCAGCTAACTGTTTTTATGAGAGATACGGGCTTGTGTCTACATTAGCATTTTGGGTTTGAGCTGGGCATTCTCATGAGGCAGCTTTCCTGTTGCTCTTCATTAACTGTGCTTTTCGTTCACATCACAGAGCAGTTCATGAACTGGATGCCTTTTAGGTGAAATTAATATAGAAGATGCACTCTAGTAGTTTGCCTGATAGGCTCCAACTGCTAATGGGCATTCAGTCCGTGGTGCCTGATCAGAAAGCCCTCAGCACCAACTGTTTTGCTGCAGAGATCTGCTCCTGGAATGCTCCTTATTAATATAAATGTAGCAGCTTTTGGTAAAAACTAATTAAGGTTGTTTTTCTTCCTATTTTGTGTGCTAAATTAAGATAATAAAAACTTCAGAAACATATACCCAGTAATTTGTTCCTTTTGCTGCCAATTAATTGTTGGGCTTAACAACAGGAACAAGACAAAATCGATAGCTGGTATGGTACTATGAACATTCTTAAATCCAATGCAGATGAGCCGCTTGGAGTTCACTACATACATTATCTACTCAGTTATTGTTTGAAATCTTAAAGCAAACAAAAATAGGTGGTTTTTTTCAGGACAGTCTGAGTATTTTCTTCACGTCTTTGTTCTTAGCATTATTTTTACCATTCTCAAGCGAAAATGTAAGGCTGCTATTTGGAAAACAAATGCATTAAACCCTCCACAAATCTGTTCAGGTTTTGTTGGTTTTTTTTTCCACTGCCAAATACAATGCAAAAGAGAAAAAAAAAAAAAAAGGCAAGTTTTAAGTGATGTTGCACAATAATGGTAGCCAGCACAGGAATCAAAAGTAGCTTTTTAGGGAACAAAGAATGATGTCTCTACAGAACACTCCTCAGCACTGGGGGTGAAACTAATGGATCTGGTTGTGCACTTTGCCAGCTGGTTTGAAAGAGCACTTCCAGCATTTCAGGGAGCTCATACAGCATCTGGAACTGGAGTACTTCAGATATGGTGTGCTCAGAAAAGCTGTGGCTGATGATACAGTAAAATAACAGTGCTCCTGTAAAGAAGAAATGTAAAGTGTGGATTTTTCTTTTAGCTCAATCGTTGGGTGTGAAATTGAATTGAGAACTCTCCAAACTATATTAAATCACCCCCTTGGCATTGCCACAGGAACAATTTATTTCATCTTGAAGGAGCCTTTGGTTTCCAGATCAGTGGAGCTAAGGAGGAGGAATGTGCGTCACATTGAGGTAAACAGGGATGTGAGCTGGTTAAAAACAGAAAAGGCAACGCAGCAGAATTCTGTGGCCCTGACATTTGTCAGCCTCTTCCAAAAAGTGAATGCGTTTCCATTAAGCTTTGGGGCAGATATTATCTCTGTACCTTTTGTTGTGCTGATGAGTTGGAAGCCGAAGGTAAATTTATTTGGTTCAGCTGATTTTTGAAGAGGGAGATCTGTGTTGTTCTGTTCACCAGGATGTTTGCAGTGCTATCATGCTGTGGTGGTCATGTAATGCAGGAAAGCTGCTGAGGGATGGATGCCTCTTCCTGCCTTAGTCCCAGCGTGAGGTGGGACCAGCAAACTTCTTCCAGCTCCCGACCTACTTTTGCTGTCAGGGCTCTTTGAGAGATGACAAGTTACAAATGTCTTTACAACATTGTGTAACGCTTGTTACACTTGCTCAAAGTCACTCTCTGGAACAAGAGGCTGGATCTGTAAGCAGTAAGCATTACATCAAATATTTCTGCTGTCAGAACGATTTTGGCACAACGTTGAGGGCAGAACATTCAACGCCATCCTTCAGGATCTAAAAGTTCTACGCAGATGCCTCTGAACAGCCCCAGTGTGTAAGGATAACACAGCAGGATGTGTGAGCTATGGACCAGGGGCTGTGTTTTGTGGCCAGTGTGCTCCTGTTTAGGATTGGTTCACTGCAAATTGCAGAGCAACGAAGCCATTTAGCATCACTTCTGGAACACATCACTTCTGGAATACAAACTGTGCGTTCTTTACATAGTAAAACTTGAAGGTATTAGGCTCCCCTTTATCAGGATTGCAGTAGTGCAGGCAAATAAATCTTCATTTTACTGGAGAGAGCAAGATTTAATGCATTTTTTAACACCCCCCCCATCTTGAAGTCCAGCCTTAAAGGTTTTTTTGGCTTTACTGTTTTATTTTATCTTTGGTTCACAATTCACCTGACCTTCACCCCTTGAGAACAAGAGGACGCCAAGCATAGAACAACAAATTGAATGGACTGGAGTAGCAAACGTGGGTTGTTTTGTTCATGTACTGAGAGAATTGTTCGGTTTTGGAAGATGCTAATTACTGCCATGTTTAATGCCAGTAAATAAACCCAAGCTCTTTCCAGCCCTATGTCAGTGCTCTAATCTAACTTCAGGAAGAGATGAGCAGGGCTTTACACTGAGTTCCAAGGTGAGGAACACACTTTTAGACAATGCAGTAACCAGGAGGTCGTTGCAGAGTACTTTGTAATTCTGGTTACCTGACAAAATAGCCAGTGTTCCCTGGTCTTCCCCCCTTTTAAAATATCTCATGTGTAGTAATGTCCTTTTAAACTGTACCCTGGTGAATGACAGGTAGAAAGAAACATTTTTCTGTTGCTGTTTCCAGCTGTGGGATTGCATGAAGGATTCCCTTTGGTAACAGAAGAAACTTTCTGCAAACCAACATTCAGACAATAGTATTCCATGTGAATATTCTATTCAAATAATACCCTTCCCCACTTGTAAGGAGGGAGTAGGAAGAGCCCACATTCAGCTACACCTACCTACAGTGAAAGGTGAAATAAGCTACAACCTGGAGACCTGCGCCTTAAGGGGATCTCTGAATGGTAAATTTCTATTTTATTCTCCTGCTGTTACTTAAAGGCAATAGGACAAGCCCATAGGAACTCTCTATTTATCATCATTGGTTTAAAATATTTCCTCTATTTACAGCACTCCTGGAATTTTAACTGAGAGTCAGTAGTGGTTTTTCATATGCACTTCCAGAATTTCCCAGTGACTTTCATCTTTTTTAGAAGCAGAGAATTTGATCATCGAAGAGGCTGTTGCTTACACTGGCTACTTGTAGTAGTTCTTGCTTTTAAGGAATTTTCACATGTCAGTTGTGTCAAGCTGCTTGCTTGTTTTGTGTGGCTCATTAAATAATTGTTAAAAGCACTTCAGGTGAACCCAGTTCTTTTAAGTTTTCATTAGACAAATCAAGATCCCTTTTTTCCTCTCCTTTTGTCTTTAAGAACCACAGAAATGCATAGTGCTCTTCTCTAATCTTTCCTTCTTACCCTTTTCATAAAGGTAATTAGGCTTTTTTCTATTTCTGGGCCAATGGCATTTTGATATGTTACAGGTCTAGTGCTAAATAACCTTCTCAATTTAAATCTAAATTTTTTAACAGGCAGTCTTTGTTTAATATCAGCACTGTTGGTTATTTTAATTCTGCTAATCTGTTTCCCTTCACATTATTTATTGATTTCCTTATACTCAGATGCAGCAGGAAACACCTCATACTTTGGGTTCTGTTTCCCAAGGCAGAATCCCAGAACTGTTTGACCTGGAAGGGACCATCTCGTTCCACCCCCTGCCATGGGCAGGGACACCTTCCACTAGACCAGGTTGCTCAGGTCCCTGTCCAGCCTGGCCTTGAGCACTTCCAGGGATGGGGATCATGTGCCTTCACCTCCTATGACAGGTTCATAACTTCGGTGATCGTCCTTGCAGTCTTTCATTGCTCTTCCAGATGGCCTCCATCTTCCTTAATCGTGGAGGAGAAGAGCCATACACAATATCCAGGATAGGTCATTACAGTACCCTTCCATGGCACTGACATATCCCAATCCTGAAATCACTTCAGCTTGTATTTTCTAGGCTTCTGTTTTATTATTTTTGTTAAATGTGTGTCACTTTAGTGACTTCTTTATCCCCCTAGAAGTAACTGGTGTGCCCATCCTCTTTGCGATAAACAGGGAATTAATTTGTTCTTAGATTTTTTTTGTTACAAGACTCTTCAGTGCACAGCTTCCACATGTTCTACCAAATTCTGTCTTTCTTCTTGTGCCTCATGAGAGCTTTGTAGTGTTGCAGCCAGCATGGCTGTGTGGAAACAATACATTCAACTGAAATAGGAATTTGTGTCTTACAGGGATATTTGTATCCAGTACAGAACTAATTTCAGGAAAAACTAATTTCGTAATTGTGAATTATATCCCTTTCCCTATTGTGGTTAGTTCCTTGGAGTATCTTTTACATAAATGAACAGGAAAAATTAAAATAGGAAAAATGCTCTTTATTTGCTTGCAAAACTCAAGGAAAAGCATTAGGCTAAACTTTTAAATCACAGCCATCTCCTAAATCAAATGTGTAGCAAGGGTGATAATGAGTGTAAACACACTGAATAATAAAATGTAATTTGGGTTCTGAGTTGTAGGGCTCTAATCCAAAGCTTGCTGATGTCTGTGGAAAGGCTTCCATTGATTTGAATTAGGCCTTGGCTTTTGTCCTGAATGAGCACAATACCAGTGGAGCTATTCATGAAAGAAATGTTTGGAAATAAATCACAGGAACTTGCTGTGTCAGAACCCAATTCACTTGCTAATTATGGCTGTCATGTTTTACAATGCTCATTGTGTCGATACTTTGTCATAGTCCCTCACATGAACTAACCAAATTCAGTCTTAAAAAAATAATTTGCTGCTGCTGCTGTAATTGGAAGGTTGTTTCTGGATCATTACTCTGATGTTTAAAACCTTCTTTAACTTCTAGAGTAAACCTATTTATGCCAACTATTTACACTTGTTTTATGCCAACGTAGTCTTCTAGATTTACTCCATACAATATGATTTGTCCTTGCTCTGAACAGTTCTGGTAGATTACTGATGACAGCCCCATCTCCTCTCAGGCTTTGCTTTGTTTGTCTAAATAAGCCAAGCATTTTCATTTCTTATTTAGTAGGTTATTAATTCATAGAATTACAGAATGGTTAAAGATGGAAAAGACCTTTAAGATCATTGAATTCAACCATTAAGCGAGAACTGCTGTGTTGACCACCAGTCCATGTCCCCAGGTGCCACATCCACACACCTTCTGAGCACTTCCAGGGGTGGTGATGCCCCCAGTTCCCTGGGCAGCCTGTTCCAATGCCTAACAACCCTTTCAGTGAAGAAATTTTTCCTAATATCCAATCTAAACCTTCTCTGGAGCAACTTGAAGCCATGTCCTCTTGTCTTGTTGCTTGTTCCCTGGGAGAGGAGCCTGACCCCCACCTGGCTGCACTCTCTTGTCAGGGAGTTGTGGAGAGCCAGAAGGTCCCTCCTGAGCCTCCTTTTCTCCAGGCTGAGCCCCCCCAGCTCCCTCAGCTTGTGCTCCGGACCCTTCACAAGCTCTGTTGTCCTTCTCTGGACGCATTCCAGTTCCTCCTTGTAACCTTTATCTGGATCTATTCCCATTAATCTGCTTCAGATACGGGCAACAAACCCTGCATTTTTAATGAGGTGCAGTAGTGCTCCATATAATGGTGTTAATACTCCCCTTGCTTTACTGGAAATACTTTTCCAAATATACCCAGCATCTTGTTTACCTCCCTATGGCTGCATTTGACTGATCACTGTTACCGTGTGACTTACAGGGTCCTGGTCGCAGGTGAGCTCCCATTTAGTGCTAGAAATAGTTTTTAGTCCAGGAGGGCATGGATTTGCCCTTGTCCTCAGAGGCTTTTAGGTCCTGTCTGTCACTCCAGCACTCATTTCTTCCTCGCATGGTGCTCTGTTTGTCCTCAGCATTGGCTGTCCTAAATGATAACCATCAAGCTGGAGTAATCAGCAGCTTTAATTAGTATGGTCCTACTTTGTGCTAATTTTGTTAATTTAGAAAACAAACAAAAAAAGAACTTTGGAAACTGCTAGAGGCACTGAGTGATGGGAGCTGACAGAAGGTGACAGGAAAGAACTGGGGAAAGGTGCCCAGTGTTGGGCAAAGGAATAACAAGATGAAGAGAGGGCACGGGGCCCATGAGGGAGAAGTGAGTGCTCACATTTTCCAGAGCATTAATTGGGCCTCATTGAGACATACTTGGGATGGATGAAGACACTACTCCAAAATCCCGGAAATAATTGCATAACTCATGACTTTCTACATTTTGACTTTTAAGAATAGCAACACTGCTGCTTAATTTTGGATGTTTCCTTTTTTTTCCACAAGTTTTCAAAGTGCTCTGAAAGTCCAAAGACTTCCTTTCTAAAAGCATTTTAAAAGTACCGAATCCTAAAAGCACTTTAGAAGTCCCGAATTGAGAGGATTATGAGTCTTGAATAATTTATCCACAAAACTTGAAAGGGAAAGAATTTGCTTAGGTCTTTAAAATGTATATGATAAATTTTCTTATAGATTGGAATGACTCTGGAAGACTTTTATCCAGATAAGTGCATTCAGCAGATATTAGAAGTCACAGGCAATAGCAATTAAGGCATAAGGCGTTTCCTGGGAATTAATATCAAGCTGAGAGGAGTGGGGATGGCTCAAGATACAGCTGAGGGCCATTAACTTCACTTGATGATTAATGACCTCTGCTGAGGTCATTATTATTATCAGCTGAAAATGTAGAAAAATCCAGATGTATGAATCTTTTTAATGGGAGGTGCAGTTTCAATCGGTGCAGTGGAAGTGTCCTCACTGTGGATAGACTGCCCTGTATTAATATCAAATAGAGGGCTTGGTTTCCCTCCTCCCCACGGCATTTTCAGGAGCGTTAATCAAGGCTGGATCTCTAAAGCTGTGCCAGTATCAAATTGAAAAGCAAGCAGAATAAAGTCCATAGTGCTTTAAAGTTCTCCCAGTGTGGCAATGGCTTCCAGGACTTAATCAGCTTTTTTTAGACTTCTCCATCTCTCCCTTTCAGTGCCTAACGAGAGTGAGTCTCAGTGTAGTCCAGGAATGTGCCCACTGTTCTTGGACCCGTGTTTGAAATCGTGTCCTCCCTAATTTTGTGTTACATCCCTCACCAAGATCTGGGCTCTGGTTTGTGTTATAAAGAGGGCAAGCACACAGACTGCTGCATCCAGACAGGGAGCATCTCTTCATTAATAAAATAGTCAGTTGGAATAGATACTTCCCAGTGTCCAGACAAGTCTATGCATGGTTCCTTCCACACTTGGTGAAACTTTTTTTTTTATGATGAATGGTTTCATTGCTGACTCAGAGAAATTGAGAGCTACTGCTGGGAAATATTCACCTTGCTGCTAATTTTTACCTTATGAGACTTCTGTTATAATACCTTGATCATCTTTTTNGTCTCAGTTCCTCAGGGGCATAAAATATATCATACAGGTGGGTGGGTGTATATATATATTTATATAAAAATATATATATATATATAAATGTATGTATATCTAAATACCTTGATATCTCTCACAGAAACACAGAATAGTTTAGGTTGAAGGCCTTTAGGATTAACTGTTAACCCAGCACTGCCAGGTGCCCCACCAATATGTATTTAAGTTTGTTTACTTCAAGATGCTTTTTTAAAATGAACTGAAGAGGTCTGAAATAGGTGATAAAGATAATATGAAGACGTAAGTTTTAATTAGTCACTTTGACTATGTTTCTGAATGCTAAGTCCTACTTTACACAGACATTGGACCCCTGTCCCTTTCTCTCCCTTCCCCCAGCCCTTTTTCCCTGGTCATTGTGAAGGTTGTAGCATCAAAATTCCAGTCAGGACAAGACTGAGATGGCTGCTGCTTTTGGCTGACCTTTATACAAATGCCACTGGATGTAGGCTTCTGCTTAGGAAAATGGAATTTTTCAAAAATATAAGCAAAGCAGATAAAAAGCGTATCTGAGGTGTGAAATGTTGACAATCTGGATATTGGGTGGTAAGACTAGACCTGCTTGTACAAACCTATGCACTTCACACTTGTTTTGGGGATTGCTGCATGCCTTTAGTCACTCTCTGCCAAACCACGGAGCTCTCGCCTCTCTTTTTTCTTTCTTTTTCTTTTTTTCATTCCTCCAAAGTATCTCCTGCGGTGAGAGGAAGAGGTGAGTGAGGTCAGGCAGAATGAAATGAAAATCATGAAAGCTTAATAGACCATAGGGAGGTTCCTTTGAAAGGGTGCCAGCAATGGAGTATCAGTTACGAGGAGGAAGACCACAGAGTTGGCAGTGAATGAAAGGAGATCGGGCACATGCGCCGTGGTATGTCACAGCCCTGGCCATGGAACTGGGCTGTTTCCCTATTAACTCCTTAACAAATGTCTCACTCTAGCAGTAGTTCTTCCCACGGTGCTGTTAGTGCTCTCTGATGCAGCTGCACTGTGCTTCAGGATGCATTTTTCTGAGAAGTTCTGAATTCTTTGTTTTGCTTGTAAGCTCAAAAGATGAGAACTGAAGTATTGCTTAGATTACATAAATTGCATTTTCTTTTTTATCTTCTGTAGTCTCTACCAGTTATCCTCTCTAAGGGAAAAGAAATTGTTTTCCTGGATGAGAAGAAAAGAAGTCATATTTTAAAACATGTAAAAATGTGAGAACTTGCAGAGATAGTAAAGAAAACAATCCTGGAATGTTTTGAATTGGAAAGAACCTTAAAGATAATCTCATTCCAGTTCCCCTCCATGGGCAGGGACACCTTCCACTAGACCAGGTCGCTCAAAGCCCCATCCAGCCTGGCCTTGAATATTTCCAGGGATGGGGCATCCACGTCAGGTTATTGTCATTATACATTAGGTTATTGTAATTATACAAGCCCCTGACATAGTAGCCCTCAGTGTATATGAAATGGTGTGGCAAATCATCTCAATCACTGGGGTTTTTTTAAGAATTAAGCACTCCTAAAAGCAGGGGCTTTGGTCTGGCTGATTCGCCATCTTATAAAACTTGTTGATTGCAGTAGTTAAAATGCTCAGATTTGATGTGATCATCAAATGGCTCACTGGATAGCAGTCTGAAATCTGAGTAAATGCGAAGGCTGGATGAAACAATAACTGCCCTTTTTCAGCCGCAGCATTTTATGAATCTATTGTGTGAATGAAAAGTCCTGTGCAAGTATCAGAATTGATTTAAGGACTTTGGGTTAATTTGATAGTGTGAAACTAGTCCCCTGTGTGCTCACAGCTTGCAGAGAAATCACAGTCTGAGCCTCCAAGACTGCCAAAGTGCCTTGAATTTGTTTATCTCCAGGTCCATGGATGTGGTAAACTTCAGACCTTTCTTTTACAATGTTAAAATATCCCTATTTTTGTCATGAGCTTTTGAGCATGTTTCTACAGCTAAACATTTTGAAGCCTGAGGTTGTCTTTGGGACAGGTCAGTGTTTTCAGTTATCCGATTGTTTCCAGATGCTTCAGGACCTCTCAAAGAACAAGTGTGTATCCTCTAAGTATTCAAATGACAAAACATCCAGGAAAACATATCATGCAATACAAACTGACCCTGCAGTGCTGTTGTGGATGTAACCCTCGGTTCCAGCCTTTGTCTGCTGACTCCATTGTAATTTAGCACAATGGCTGCTTCTGTGCAGATGAGCCCACAGTTGTCTGGTGTTTTCAGTCATGTGCCCTTTCAGCTTCATTTCATATGTCACTGTCATAGGTTTGCTCAACTTTTATGAGAAGTTCAATAGCTGCTGGGTTCTCAATTTGAAGACTTCTTCCCCTAAGCCTTTTGCAGAGTTCTGCACCACCAGACCACTGCTTTACTTAATTTCTTTTCACAGAGCCTTTATTTGTCTATGGACGCCTGTCCCCAAAGGCCACAGGTTGAAACCGCCTGGTTAAACAGTTGTCAAGTTTCAGATTGTTCTTTGACACAAACTGATGTGGCAGAGCACAAAGATAATCTTCAGCATTATTTCTTTTTCTTTTGCAGGAGAAATTTGAAGGTTTGTTCCGTGCCTATGATGACTGCGTGACATTCCAGCTGTTCAAAAGCTTCAGGCGTGTGCGGATAAATTTTAGCAGTCCCAAATCAGCTGCTCGTGCCAGAATAGAGCTGCATGAAACACAGTTCAGAGGGAAGAAGTTAAAGTTGTATTTTGCACAGGTAATGAAATCTGGAATCTGCTTCTGTGTTAGTGCATAGCTTTTATAGAAATATTGTGCACTAACACTGAATAAAAGTAATAAGGGTTTCTCCCATGCCCAATCTCTCTGATAAAAGATTACTTAAACCTCCTCGTGTTGACTGAGCTGTTCCTGCCCTGAGGGTCTGCAGTAAATTTAAAGGACCACTTAGGACTAAAGTTGCTCATTCAACATAAAGAATTACATATCTTAGAGGTGATCTACAACACTTGGTATTGTCTGTGGGTAACTCTCTTAACTAACCATAAGAAAGTGCTAATGTAAAGAATCCAAGTGAATAAAAGAGGTGGGGCTGGATTACTTATTTGGCTGCAACCTTGAGCCAGTCAGGCTTCCTCCTGCCTTTTTGGCTTTTCCTTACTGAATACATGAATTACAAATACTGAATTCTCTAAAAGGAATATATTGAGTCCAAGGCAAATGAAGAAGGTAGAGAAAGAACAACGCTCCCAGCCTTGGGGCTGTAGGTGATTATATCCATCTATCAGAACTGTCATGTGGGGGTTCAGTTCTTGGCCAAGGGAGAGAGAATGCAGTTCTCCCACAGCCTGGGCCCCAGCCAGGATACAGAAAGTTGAGGGAGGTTGAGAACCCAACCATCACCTCTTCTGAATGCATTTTAATAAATTGATGTGGTCACTGTGGCTTGTGAGATATTCACTAGTGTTTATGAACAATGTAGGTGTGCTTTGAGCTCCCAGATCAGCCCTTCAGAGGTCTGAGGTTAAGGGCTGGCTCACTTGAAGGTATCAAAGAAACCCAAGAGGTTGTTCAATTATGAACCTGTTCATCCTGGTCAGAATAGGAGTTGTTTTAAGCCTAGGCAGGAGCAGAACCACAGGAGGATGGGAAACTACAGCTGTGAAAACAACAATATGCTTAACAAGTTAGATGAGCTCAGAAGATGTTTCAGTTGGATTTAGGTCTTGGGAATCTGTCTCAATCCCATTTTCTATGCCTTAATCTCCTAAATCTGGCTCTGAATTTTTTTTCTGAAGGGTTTCAAAACCTGCAGTTAAGCAGATCTGAGAATGGTTTCATTCTAACTGCACAATCAAGAGGCTAATTGAAAACTTGGGAGAACAAGAAAAAGAAAAATGTGCACAATAGTGATTAGTCTCCCTATCTAAGCTGATTTCCTGCAGAACCATTCTGGTACCTGCGCTAGGCTCTACAGTACACACAGTCTTACAAGAGCTTATTAGCCATGTCCAGGGAATGAAGATGTGGAATCAGCAGTGTCTGGAGCAGTGTCTGGCCTCAGCCAGACTGAATAACCACTTCCAGACCCAGAAGTTCTGGGGAACATGGAGATCCAGACTGGCTCTGTGTAAACCCCATTTTCGTACGGGAGGGTGCCATCCCAGCACCCTGGTGTGTTTGCTGTCATGGAAATTGAGTTTGTTGCTTCTGTGCTCGAGCTGGTTGTAACCTTGCTCAGATGGTTGCAGAACAATTCATTCATGTCAAGGCTTCTTTAGCATACTAAAAAAGAGCAGAAATTAAAGTAGGTAATTTAAGATGGAAATAAAATAAGGACACTCAGTTGCAAATGACTAAGGAACATCATAGATTCCTTTTTCACTTCAACTAAAGAAATCAAATCTTTAGAAACCTTTCTGAAGTTACTTATAAGGCCTTGGTGCAGGAGTTACTTGTGTAATGTCACTTTTTATTTAGGCATTTAGACCAAATCACAACAGTACCTATTCAGCCTCAAAAATCTCTGAACTAGCAGCTGTGGCTACCAAAGCTTTGTATTTCTCCTCAGAGAACGTACACAAAAGGCACAGACATTGTAGCTTTGCTGATGTAACAGCCCCACACTGTGCATTTACTGCAGAGGCACCATCTGTAAGGCTGAGATGAAATTTGTCTCCAGGCCTTCTCTGCTGTGACTGAAACCCTGCCTGGGTGGCATTTGGGATGAGAAGGGTATGATTTGAGCAGTCATTCCATTTAGCCATCCTGTGTGGTTGAGAAGCTGGACATGAGCTGGTAACATGCACTGGCAGCCCAAATGTCCTGGGCTGCCTCACCCACAGCATGACCAGCAGGTCGAGGGAGATGACTCTGATCCAGTGAGATCCCACCTGGGGTCCTGTATCCTGCACTGGGGTCCCCAACACAGAAAAGGCATGGACCTGTGGGAGTGAGGCCAGAGGAAGCCATAAAGATGCTCAGAGGGCTGGAGCCCCTCTGCTATGGAGACAGGCTGAGAACTGGGGGTTTTCAGCCTGGAGAAGAGAAGGCTCCAGGGAAACCTCACTGTGGCTTTTCAGGACTTAAAGGGGACTTACAAGAAAGATGGGAATGGACCTTTTAGCAGGGCCTGTTGTGATAGGACAAGGGGCAAATAGTTTTAAACTAAAAGAAGGTTGTTTTAGACTGGATATAAGGAACAAATTTTTTACAGTAGGAGTGGTGAAACACTGGCACAGGTTGCCCAGAGAAATTGTGGATGTCCCATCCTTGAAAATTTCCAAGGCGAAGCTGGATGGGGCTCTGAGCATGGCAGGAGGGTTGGAGGAGATGACCTTTAAAGGTCCCTTCCAGTCCAAGCCATTCTATGATTCTATCCTGTACTAACAGTGTCTTTGTTATGCTTTAAAGATTCAGTCCTCTGAGACAGATGGAGACAAGCTTCATTTGGCACCGCCACAGCCTGCAAAACAGTTTCTCATCTCGCCTCCAGCCTCCCCACCTGTAGGGTGGCAACCAATAGATGATGCAACACCTGTCATCAACTACGACCTCCTTTACGCAGTTTCTAAGCTTGGACCAGGTAAGCTTGTGGTCCTTGGGTGAAAATGTGTCAGGAAGAGCAGATGAGAAATATCAGCCTAGATAATAACTGTAGAGGGAGTTGGCATAGAGCTGAGAGTTGCATTAAAACTTAGATTTGAGTTGATGGATGTCACCTGGTTCTTTCTTTCAGAATGAGTTTTGCCATGTGTAGGCACACAATTGTATGTTATCTGCAGCTTATGAGAGCTGATCAAGGCTTTTGCTTACACCATTTATTGTGCTGGGGTTTGTGCCTAGATGAGCCAGCTGATGGGATGAGCCAGCTGATGGTTTAGCTGGGGACTGGACAAATGTTTGGCTATGGATGTGAGGAGTTTTTTCTGTACACGACATCTGCTTGGTACTGCATTCCAAGGTGCGGATTTCTCACAGGCACCTCCGCTGGAGTGGAGAATCTCTCGCATTGTTTGTTGAGAAAGAACTACTGTTCCCCAGTCCCAGTGGGTTTGCTCTGTTAGGAATGCTCATTTCCTGGTGAAAACTACGCAGGAGGAATAGGATAAGTTGTAGCCTCTGTTAGCACAGGATAAATGTCAATGGATAATGCATCCAGGCTTTCTTCTGTCTTCCCATCTTCGGCTAATGCCAGGAATTGAAGCTAGCTGGGATTTTCAAGCAATGGTTTCCCTTGGAAAATGCTCGTCTGATGAAACCAAAACTTTACAACAGGAGAGGGTTACTTTTGATTTAATTAAGTCATCTCTACTAATAGTTTTCTTTCAAATCTGTTAAAGCATCCTGTTTTAGAACTTTCAAAATGAGAAAGGTTCTAGTTTAGGTCTAAGCAGTATCATTTACAAATTAATCTAATTTACATTCATAAACCATGGGGAAAAAATAGCCTATTAAATTATCTTCATACCGAAATAAAACATTTCAGATCCAATCTAATAACAATTGTGGGGTGAGAAAATTTAGCAGTGTATTTTTGAAATTCTTGTGGGATGAGAGAATTGTTTTCTCCCCAGCTGTACTGGGGATGTTGCTTGATCGCTCTGGGAGCAGCTTCCAATTGCAGACATCTTATCATTGGGGCTTTTGTGCAACTGCACCAAAGTAACTCAGAGCTTGAGTGCGTGGGGTGCAGGAAGATACTTCATGATTCACAAGGTTTGCAGGATTATCTCCTATCTTTTTCACATGGGATCTCTCACAAGGGGAAAAGACATACCAGGAGATTCCTATGGTTTATTCCCCTTCAGGAGGAAAGCCGGTAGAAAAAGGCAGTCAGGTGTAAGACTTCATACTATATTGCATATTATTATTGCCAGGAGTGATAGTTTGCTTCTAAACTGCTGAATAAAAGAAAAACAAAAACCTCCTTTTTTTTTTTTTCCCTGTGATGCAGCAGTGTTATAAATGGAAACATGTAAACGAATTCCTGAGCTAGCTGGGTAATAAATCAATTCCTGTTCTGGAGCAGTGGAATGTGAAATATCACTCATTGTCCCACACTCTGGGACAGCTTTGCGTGAAGGTCAAATTCACCCGGATTTAAGGAGCCTGCAGAGAGCAATATGAAAAGCTATTGTGTGCTCTCTTCTTTCTATTTTTAGCACTTGTTAGAGGGATCAATTTTAGTTAACTGCAGCAGTGGGTTTAAAATAGTGTTGCTGTTCTCAGTTGTGTATTTACTATGTTTAGAATTTCATTGAAAAACAAATCCCACTAACACTCATTTCTCAGTATTGCAGCAGTAAAACACTGCTGGACATCAAACAGTATTGGTAGCCTCAAAGAAATGAGATTTTTTTTGTTCAAAAACATAATTTTGAAATGTAACTATGACTTATCAGCTGTCGAAAAATACTCACTTGGCACGGTTGTTTACAGCGCTGTTAATGTTAGAATCTGACTGCCATGTCTTTAACTCGTGAGGAATCTTTGCTGTATTAAATGCAGTGATTTGGTAAAATAAACATCTGAGGACCAGGAAAACGTGTTAGAGCTTCTAAATAGTGAACAGTGTCTTGTATGCCCTCAGCATAAGATGAGTTTTACTGTCCTACTTCACTGGGAATGCAAGATGCACCACTTGGACACAGACCCATGCTCTTTTCCCATTCCCCGAATCCAGGTCATGTCCTGTCACAGTACGGTGCCATAATCATGATAGCCACAAAATTAGAGACCAGAACTGTCCCTGGGGGCAAAGCGTTGGGAGATTTGCTCCAGAGTATAAGGAATATGCTGGAAGTGAGTTAAAGATTTGCTGTGTGCCATCAGTTTTGGGACAGGTGTTCTTGCTGCAGCAGTGACAGGCTGGCATCTCAGAGATCTAATGGAACAGATTTCTTTCTGTGCTCAGAAGGAAGCTGGTTTTTGGTCCCTTCACATGAAATTGAGATTGGAGAGGGTGTATTTACTCCTTAGGGAAGATTGTGGCATATTTAATTAAGTTCCTGGGTGACTGATGTATATTCTCACTTTCTGCAGATGGAGAAATTAGGCTTTAAATGAGGCATGAACAGAGTGCTGTAGATCAGTCAGAGCCAGGAACTGTGACTGCCTGGTGCTGACCACCAGCCTACAATCTTTTCAAAATACTGCAAATAAAGGAGTGTAATTGTTAATCAGTTTGATGGAAAACACTTCCACTGTCAAGAGAACTTGCAGAAGTTTGAAATGCTGATGAAGATGTGAAGACATCAGGGCCAAGACTAGAGAACAGCTTGGTAGGTTGCAAGCATTCCTGTAGGAAAAAGCTCCAAGTAGGGCCAGGTGAGGATACAACCTGGACCTGACAGGCAAACAACCAACCAACCACTCCACCTTGCAAATATATTTTATATGAGAAACATTTGCGAGGGAGAGGGATAGCGAGTCTCCAGGTCCAGGCTGTATCTACAGCAGAGCTGCTCCTCTCAAAGGAAAGGCAGTTGTTTGCCATTTATTAGTGCAATGATTTACAAACCATCCTCTTGGCAGGGGAATATGCCCTTTCTTTATTGGAAAGCAGTCCTTCCCTCTCTGTATCCGCTCCCCAACCTGCCCGTACATGCTATCCTTCCCCCACTGCCTCTTTCTTCACAACAGACTGCCCTGTACCCGCTCATTTCTAACTCTGCACTGCAGAATGCCTTTTCCTCAGGATACCACGTGCCACCCTGGGTTCTCCTTGCCCAGCCTCAACCCCTGCTGCCTGCACTGTGGTTGTCCAGAGAAATCACTTTTCTCCCATGGGTTTAATTCATGGATCACAGCTGTACTGACAGGATCTGCACCGTACAGTACCACCCAGCACAGGTCAGGGTGCTGAGCACTTTATTTGCTCCATGCATCTCTGGTGCAGTTTTGCACTCTGTCAGTGGCCACTTGCCTCCACAGCTTCAGGCACTGTTGGAAAAGCAGTGCAAGGCACCATGTCCAGTAGCCCTTACAGACAAGTCTACACCAGTTGCACTTCTCTCCATGTTACACAGCCCTTTATCAGCATTCCAGCAGGCTTTGCACCTCAGGCTACACTCCAGGTCTTGTACAATACATTTTTCACATTATGAAAGCACCATTCGGAAGTGTCACACATGGTGGCTCTTGAGTCCACAGTGGTGGCTCTTGGGACACAGAAGAGACCTGGCAGCTGTCTGTGCCCCTTGGCTGTTGGGTCTCAGTTTCATTTTTTGTCTCTGAGCAATTCAGAAGTAGCTGTTCCTGCCATGCTCTAGCTGGGCTTCTTGAGGAGGATGCACAGCACCTGCCCCTGCCCCTGCCCCTGCCCCTGCCCCTGCCCTGGGTTTGGCTCACCCTTCCCTAGGGAAGGGGAGAACATGTGAGAGCAGGACCCTGCCCGGGAAATGCCGTACACAGGGATTTCAAACTGTCTCACAAGGCAGATTTTCTGTGCCCATGTGTTTTCAAACTCTTGTGTTTGTCATTGCTGATTCAAAGGAAATCCTAAATATTTCATGTGACTCTCAGGGAGGATTAAAAGGGGATGGAGGGGCAAACAAATGGTGACAGATAAAACTTTGCATCTGTCCTTCCTCTCCCTGCTGTTCTATGGCTGCTTTTTCCCTTCCCTCCTTTTACCAGGGGCAGGGTACAGGAGAGGTGCTGGGTGGAGAAAATTTTCCCTCTGGTTGGGAGAGGAGGATGCCCTCCCTGCTCCTGCAAAGTCAGTAATGGGATTCCAGGGAGCAGCTCCTCCGCTTTTCTATGGCAGATCCATGCTGTAGAGGTGTCTTATGGAAGTATTTTGTGGGATGGGCTGTAGCTCTTCTGTCACAAAGGACCTCCTGTTATTTGCACCGTGTCATTTGTAAAGCACTTGGATGAAGGGACTGTAAGTGGAAGGTATTTTTATGATTCTAATGCCACATTTACATGGAATGGGCAGCTCTGAACTCATTAACCTTTGCTCATGAGTCCGAATTAGGGATGAGGTAGCTACACGTTATCATTAGCATTTGTTCATTATTCTTTATGTATATGAACATGGTCTTTGCTGGACAAAAGGGCCCTGTTAGACAGGAGCTGCACCATCAATGAAAGGTCACAGTACTGACTCACAAAGGGATAGAAAATCCTATACCATTATTTTTAATTCTGAAATACCGTAAGTTGCTTCTGTGGTCATCTTTCTTGCGTCACCCAAGGCTATGGATTTACTCCTGGCTCACGTGGTCACATAAGGTTGGGCCCAGTGACATAAAAGCAGCTGTGCTCATTAAGTGGGGAAACCTCAAATTCTTACTGTTTTTCTTCAGCAAAGCAAATGGATAGAGAGGAACATCACTGCTATTTTCAGGGGTTTATCAGAAAATTTTTTTGACAAATCTCTGTAGTGGAGGTGCCACAGATGAATTCTTCTCTGAAGGCAGAGGTTATGTTTGAGTATATTGGATAAATTTTGTGATATTTTTCTGAGTAAATTTATGTGAGTTGCCACTGTTAGCTTATGTGAAGGTTTCAACTTTTTATTAAAGGATAGAGATAGGCTGGAGGAGAAAGAACCCTCTCCCCAAGAATCCTTTGGACTAGCTAGCCTGTAAGAATTCTCCAGGCAAGCAGGAGAAGCAGGAGCATGGATCAGTGTAGGGCCTGAGAACACAGGAGGCCACGTCAGACACAGCTGAGTGAGGTCACTGGACAAATGCTTAGGTGGTTTTAGTTACAGAAATTGGTGAGTCTTACCTATGTTAGCTAAACTTGCTACTCACAGCTTGGGACAAACTAGGTCTTGTAAACATAACTCCACTGACTCAACCGTTACTTCAGTAGCTGAACTGCTGCAGACTTAGTTCTTTTTTTTTTTTTTTTTTTTTTTTTTTTTTTTTTTTTATGCTGGAGGTGTTGTTTAAGAGAAAAGAAAAAAAACAGAAAAAAGGCAGAAGGGAAGGGCTAATCTGGCTGTATCTATTGGATTTTTATTTTGTGCTTATCACCTTAGTGTTTTTCTGCAAACAGCGATTATGTTTGGAACACGATACAGCGGTACAAAAGTCCCAGAGTTACTGTTGCCCTGTTCCTAACTCAGCCATGAAAAGGTTTTGTGGTGTTTGAGCCACAGTTCTGCAGGCATGAATAATCCTGAGTACATAACAGTCTGCAGCTCATTTATGCTCAGAAATAACTGTATGCCTTAAAAACCTAATTTATAAGTGCATCACATTTTGGTTTGCAAAGTGACATTAATTGCTGCTGCAGTTACTTGTGCCAGAGGCATCTGAATATTTTTTCTTGCATCTGTACTTATTTCCACTGTTCTTTTTCAGCAGAAAGAGTCCTTCTGGGAGGGATTTGAGCAGTAAAAGAATGTGGCATTTGAACTGGGATTATTACCTTTTAAGAGGGCAGTGAATCTGATTTCCTTGGCGGTGCTGGTGTGGGAGGACAGGCCGGTGCTGCGTGTGCGCGGCACTGCAGAGCTGCCCGTGGTGACAGTGACCAATGCAGCCCTCGGTGCTGGCTGGCAGCATTGACGTCAGCCCAGAGCTGAGAAATTAGCTGAGGCCCACAGGGAAAATGGGCAAAGAAAAACCATATAATTCCTCAATGCAGCACAACCAAGCTATCTCTCTTTCTATATTTTAGCCTATCAACAAGACCTATAATGCTTTGCTCGATTTGGATTCAGAGGAAAGGTTGCCAAAAATAGAGCAGTTAAATGTCAACATTAATGGTATCACAGCAGTAAAATATTTCTCACAGCAAGATGCCTGGCTTATAGCTATTATTCACTAGTTGCCGCCTTGTTTTTAGGCAAAAATACAGCTTGTCCTCTAGTCTCAAGCCACCCAGGCTTATTTGGACCAGGAATTTGTCAGCACAAACAGCATGTGAGCACAGTCCCAGAGCTGCATGTGTTAATGCAGGGCCAAACATGCAAGCCCTTCCTCACATGAATTACTCTGCCACAAAGTGGCTAACAACTAAAACTCCAAATTAGTCCCACAAGCAAGCCACAAGTGCTTTGAGATGAGGACTGCCATTTGCTTCAATGGTACAACACCTGGCACTGACGGGTTCTGCCAGTGGTGCAGCATTTAGGAGCCATTGCACCACTAACAGAGGCCAGCTGGGTTGGCTGGGGCCTCACCTTCCTCATCTCAGAAGATTTTGCAGGCAATGTTTTTTTCTTAAAAGTCTTAAATTAATTCCTTACAGTTTAATAACCAATGCCTACTTGTATCCCATGTACAGTCCAGAACACATGTATTGCCAGCAGGCTCAATTCAGGACTGAAAGTCCCATGTCTGATCCTTTGTTTGCTTGTGGACTTCTGCAGGTAACCACCCACGCCTGTATGGGCCATTCACTTAAGAGCTGAATTTGATGATCCTTGTGGGTCCCTTCCAACTCAGAATATATTCTGTGAAAAAAAAAAAAAAAAAAAAAAAAAAAAAAAAAAAAAAAAAAAAAAAAAAAAAAAAAAAAAAAAAAAGCCATGTTCATCTTCCTCAGAGGAGTACTGTGTTGAGACTTAAATAAGGAATGTAGATAGTTAGAAAATATAATGTACTGTTTAGGCATTCAGCCTGCTCTAGTGAGCATTTATAGACTGCTCTGTAATCTCATCTGCAGAGACAAAATTTGTTGCAGCCCCAGCTAAAGAGCTTTGAAACTCAAAATCCATCTGGAGCAGAGATACGTGAGTTTTTTATTTCTGGAGAAATTAGATTAAGTGTTGAAATCTGTCTGAGGGCAACAAGTGGACTTTAAATGGGACTGAAGGAAAGCCACAACAAAAATAAAGAACAACCCCAACCCACCAGGTGTGAAATTACTTCAGACCAAACGTTGGATAGGTTGGGTTCCAGTTCCTCTTTTTAGCCTTGAGCTTCTGTGTTCTTTCTCCTCTGCCTACTTTGTGGGTTTATTTCAGTGCTGTTAGCCACCAATATTGGTGCTAAACCCCATTATAGACACGAGAGTGTGTGTATTTTATCATGGCTTAAAGACCTGTGATCAAACTGCCTCCCGGGGCAGGATCCCCAGGATGTGTTGTGGCAGCTGAGAGAGTCCAGCTGTACTGGTGCTCACCTGTATTTAGGAGCAGCACACACTCACCTCCCTATCCAGGTGTGAAAAATACATATTATAATATTGGCTTTCCGCAAATATTAAGATAAGATGCTATATGTGTATGATGTTAAAGTAGCTGTGCTATAAAGATATAGTTTTTTTTTGTAATAGTAACTAATGCCTTTTATTTCTGTCATTAACTACACTTAGAAATAGTAGTGAAATAGCTGATATAGTTATGCTTGTGGTAATTGAACTGTCTGCTTGGTTGGATAACATCCAATGAACGCATGATAAAGACCCCTGCTACGGACATGCCAACTATCAACAACCACCGTCTGCAGAAACCATGGACTAGAGCTCAAGCTGGAATTGATAATAAAAAACTAAAACCACAGCCAAACATGCGCCTGCTCTAAAAAGGCGGACCCAAGGAGGAGCCATACTAAACAGTTCCTAGAACATTTAAATTAGTACAGGGAAATGTTTGAATATGTATAATTGTTTATGAATATGCATTAGGCTAAAAGAATGTAAAAGGTGTCTCCGCAATAGCAGAAATAGCAGAATGTGCTCTTGGCCAAGAGCCAAGGGTACCCGGCGCTGTAACCTTTTGCTTTATCTTTGTCCCCTATTGTCCTTTATTAAACTTTTAAATTTTAACAGGACAGTGAACCTCATTTTTCACACAGGCGTGGAGTATTCTGCAGTCCAGGAGAGCCACGGGCTGTTGCTACTTAGATTGCCATTTTTGACGTGATTGCTTTTCTCTGCTTCCAGGAGAGAAATACGAGCTGCACGCAGGAACAGAGTCCACTCCCAGTGTGGTAGTGCACGTCTGTGACAGCGACATGGAAGAAGACGAGGACCCAAAGAATTCTCCAAAGCCAAAAATCATTCAAACTCGACGCCCCGGTGTGCCGCCGCCTGTATCTAACTGAGCATCTCCGGCAGAAGCAGCACTTCTCTCTCCTCCAGCACAGCTCTTGTTTTTTGTTTGCTTTGTTCTGTTGAAAGGCAGCCTTTGCCTTCTGAGCACCGGGACATTAAAGTCATTGAAACCCCTTCACAGTAATCAAGCCTCTGTAAGAAAAGGGCTAGGAAAAAGATCTTTGTACCTGTAACCATATCACACACCAACTGATAGATCTAGCTGGAAAAGACAAAACAAGGCTGAGGAAACAAGGGAGGGTTTCAGTCTGAGGATCTTCTCACAGCTATAATTTGCCTGCTGAAACACCGCTACCAGAGAGATCGTTTGGGTGGGAATTAGGCCGATATCAAGCTTGATATTCAAACTCCCAGGATTGCTACTGCCCTTCATCAAGCAGCCTGCTCCTCTGCCCTCCTCACTTCCCAACAGACCTTAGTCTTTTACATTTTCCCTTTTTTTAAGGGGGGGTAGGTGTGTTGTTTTTACTCCACTAGCAGCTTGGTGGCCTTTTCACCCCCGTGGAATTTTCTGTAGGGAATACTGTCTTTGCATTTTTAGAAACAACAGAAATCAACCCTCTTCCACCAACAGCTGTAGGGAACGGTGGTCTGAAATGGTGACAGGGATGTGAGATGGAGCTCTCTGGGCTGAGGGGAGAGGCAGCAGCTGCTGGGGGGTCTGGTGTCTGCCAGTCCTTCTCTCTGAGGAGGAGGGAGCCAGAATATCAGTAGGGATTGTCAGTTTATCTTCCATCAAGGGATGAGTGGTGCTTCTCTCCGGGTCTGAGGAAGAGGAGCTGACTGACTGCTCATGTAAGATGGGAAGATGGGATTCTTTGCTCCCTGTGTCATAGCTGTAGGTTCCAGTAATGATATAGGCTGAATGCTTTCCTAGTGGCGTGGTGAATAGCCCTGAAATTGTCAGTAATTACTTCCACATCTCTAATATTCAGCGCTTTTCCCTCCCCACTTTCTGTGCTTCAAAGCCCTTTTTGAGCTGTCTGCAGTTTGGGTTTGTGGAGGTGAGCAGAGAGGTTAGTTAAAATTCTTTTGTTGTTTTTTTTTAAATCTTTTTTTAGGCCAAAGAAAACAGGACCATAATTACACACTTGAAATTAGACTGCATGCAACTGAATCCCCTTTTTCACCCTGTCCTGCATGTTTCTTTCACTGGCAATATATACTGGGTTACAAAAACTGTTCTGTGTTTGCATCATGGCTGACAGCAGACCGATCCTGGATTCCCTGTCTGGCAGACCTTCCATGATGATTTATTTTTTTAATGCGTACTTGTCATTTTGAGAATATATTTTCTAGACATTTGAGCTCAGATTTTGCATATATTTAAGCATGCGCTTAATTTATGCACATGAGTAGTTCCACTGAAATTAATACTGCAGAAACCAAACATATGTGTAAGGTATGGTGGGATTTTTAAGCTAATTAGCTGCAGCTTGTACTCCCCAAAGTGACTATAAAATGGCACAGCGAGTTTCCACGGTTTAAAATCCTTTACAGCTTAAAATAAGTAAATACATCTTGGAAGCTTATTCTAGGATCTGAAAAGTCAGCTTAGGTTCTGTAATCAAGATTTTTGTTGTAAAACCTAATGATCTGGTTTCTGAGGGAGGCTTCCATCACACCCTTAATTAGCAGCGAGGCTACAAAGCTTCAGCAGTCAAGTCCCCCTTGCAGGGGGTCTTGGCTCTGCAGCACTTCCAGGACAACAGGCGTGTTGCTCTGTCGGTGGGGACAGGAGATGGCATTCCCAGTGTGCATGATGAGGACATCTGGGAATGAGGACTTGTCATTCTCACATAGTTCATCCTCTTGACCACCACAGCCCCCTGATATTCCTGATGAGATGTAGTTCTTTACACAGCACGTTTCTATAATGTGACAGTTGTTACTGCATTATGGACATTGTTGTGTGCATGTTACACTGATAGAATACTGCTCATTAAATACAGCAGAGACTGAACAGAAAATGGGGCTTTAGTATCCTCAAGATATCTGTGTAAAGTTTTCTTAAAGTAACTCCTTAAGGGTGTCACTTCAATTATTTTTTCAGTGATACAGTTAAAATTGGTTTGGAAACAAATTGTCACTCAGGTCCCAGCCCTAGGAATGTATCCTGTTCAAAACACCATCTTAGGCCACAAACGATATTCCCAGAGTAACAGCACTGGCTTTTCTGAGAACACACCCAGCACTGATGTCCGTGGAGTTTAGCCCAGTATAAACAGGGACAGTAAGATTTAAACACATAAACAGAGATAATCACCAATGGATTTTTTTACAGGCAAGACTGTAGCAGGCCACATCTTGTCCTTCCATCCATGTCCTCAAACTTCAGAGAGACGTGGTTCTGAACTAAGGACTTTGGCCTCAAATGATGTAAAACTGTACTGCAAATTAAAGCACTGGACCTTAAATGTTCTTTCCTCAAAGTGCATTTTCAAACAGAATTAAACCGAGGTCCCATTCAGTGACTGCTCTGTGCTTTGTAAAGCTGTGTGGTATGACCCAGGAGGCAGCAGGACATGGCTTATTGCTTGAAGCACAGAAATAGAAACACAATTACAAACCTGAAAATTCAAAGCAGCCTCTATGGTCAAAGCTTATATAACACTTACATGTGATAAAATAATGGTCATCATAAAAAAAAAAAAGTTTCAGGTATTATGGAATAATGTCCCTGTCATCAATGTATCAGCATTTGGGATTCATGAGAGAAGCTGGTATTTTACTAAAGGCTGGTTCTTGCCTGATGTGGAAAGAAGGCTTCTTTCAAAAAAAGGCTGACTATCCGGAAGGGGAATTGTCCTATTCAGTAAATCACAGGCAGAGCCCCTACTCATTTGAGTGGGAATTTGCTTTTCTGTAGCTTCTCTGAGGTCCGTCGCTCTGGCTTGCACTTCTCACAGGGTATCAGTGGGTTCTCTCATGCTGGAACTCTGGAAGAATGAAGCCTCGGTGTTACAGTATGGCTCCTGAGGCACAGTGGCACAGCCCACATAATTTTAATTCCCTCCCCAAAGCAGGAGCTGGCCGGAGTGGCTGGAGGTGATGCCCTGGGGCCTCTGTTGGGTAGACATGGCTCCTGCTGCTCCTTGGAAATTAAAAGAAGGAAATCAGGGGAGTACAGCTGCTGTTTCTGTTGCCTGATGCCTGCTTGTCCTTTCTGACCTCTTCAGATATGAAACTGACATTTTAATGACTTTCTCAGTACAGTTTAAAGCATGCAAACATTTCCAGTGCATGGAGAGAAAGGGTATTTTGGAATCTGCTCTTTTGGAACAAAACATCGAATTTCTGTGGCCTTGATTTTTGTAATTAAGACAAGGTAGTGCAAACTCCCCCCTTCCTAAGATACACAGACACACTCCAGCAAACTTCGTTTTCAGCCAAGAAAATATGGCAAGAGCATCCCTTCCTCAACCATAGCAAGACTACAGCCATAGTTACTGTAAAATGTTTTAGTTTATAAAAATCCTCCCCCTGCATAAATTGTGTAGCATCAATTTGATCCTAAATTGGGTGAAAGGGGTGGGTAGGTTTTATTTTGGTCTTTTCCACCTGTCTCTCCCATTCAGCAACACTGAAAAACCTTTCAGCAAAAATACGGATTGTTGTTTGTCCCAAGGAATGGAGTGAACTCCTGGGAGGATGCAATTCCAGTGGTTTGTGTGAGCACTGTCACAGATGCCATGAGCATTTCCATTGTATTGTACATAACTTTTGAAATATTCTATTTAGTCATATTTTATAGGAGTATTAAAAAGCTACTGGCTAATTAATCACTTTTCACTTGTATAATTCAGAGCTTAGTTTAAAATAATAAATATGGCAAACAGTATTATTGTGTTCTGCTTGCATTGGCGTTTGGAAAAGAGTTAAACTATATCAATAAACTGAGTGGTGTGGTGTATACCCCTGGTAGAACTGAAAATGCTTAAATGTGTGACATAGGCCAAACTCTGTTTCAGTAGAAATTAGGGGGAAAGCAGCCTTCTTGTTGGCAGGATATGCCATGTTCCATTTTAAGCTGCTGCACTTTCACAGCCATGTGAACTTGCTCTGGTTTGCTGTGGATTTGGCTCGATGTACACAAAAGAAGCTGCAGTGCAGTCCCTGGTGAGCAAAAGCTCGGCATGTTCCAGACTCCCGGCATGGTTCTCCCTGTGCTTTTATAATCGTGGGTGATGCAGTGGCCATGAGTGCTTGGACAAGGAACATGGCATCCAGCTGCCTGGGGAAACACTTCTGTTAACAATCATTATTACAAAAATTGAAACTAACTGTTGTCTCTTGCATCAGTTTGTACTGGGTCTTGCAAAGGACTGGAAACTGGGAGAGGAGTGTGCTGATAACTGTCTTGTGAAATTCTGATACCGAATTGCTCAGATCTGGATTGGGAAAAAAAGGATTTGTTTTTATTTTTCTGTGTGCCTGGCATAAAAAACTTTGTTTCTCAAAGGATGATTGTTCATGATTCTGAAAATTAGATCCGCTTAAGAAGTCTCATTGGGGATGTAAACTCTGAGCTCTTTAATTCCTTTGGAAAGGACAGGCCTTAACCTCTGTGTTTTAATTAGAAAAACTAGTAATAGTGAACTTCTTCTGGGGTTCTTTTCAACTCTTCTAGAGGTGAAATGCAGGAGGCCTAGTTTGTTCTTCACTTTGAGCACCAAAAGAGCTTCCCCCACCACAGTGAGTTTCTTCATCCACCCGACTGAAATGCTGTGTTAGCGACATGCCGGCTGTGGCTCTTCTGTTGTGCTTGGCACTGGACACAGCACTGGGAAATGAGCTTCAGGGCTTCAGCTGTGGATGGCAGAGAGCTGTGTGTCCCACAGGATCAGACTGCTCACAGTCACAGCACTTTCAGATCATCTAAAGAACCTTTACTGGATTTATTTTTGGTCCTTCTTTAGTGGCAAACACTTCATCACTAAACTTTTGCTGTTTCAGGGCTTCTCTCACATACCAGTGTGAATGTAAGACCTTTGCATTTCCTTGATCCCCTTTTGCCTAAGAAATCACATTCAGTTCTGTTTTATCAAAAAGCAAAACCAGGTATGGAATAAAGTCCCAGCCCTCATTTATACTCGGCATCATGCAATGCTCTTGAATAACTAGTTACACTAGCAAAAGCCCCAAACACTGCTTTTCCTGGTTTAACCCATCTTCTGGGGGAGTATAGCAGCTTTCAATATTCCAGGCTCCTCTTAAAAGGAGATGTTTTTCTAACAGTAGCTATGCTCTTTTTTTTTTTAAATACATGTAGACTGCAGCATTCAGGGGTAAAATGACAAGGGAGGAAGTGCTGTAAAAGCTCTTTCCCACAGGTCTATTTGAAGTGTGGAGTGTATTTGCTTTGGCTTGGAGGGGAGGGAAGGCAGCACTGTTAGAGGCAGAACAGCAGCAGCACTCTGGATGGAAGGGCAGGAACCCTGAATGCCCTGACTGCAGAGATGCTCAGAAAACTTTAAAAACCAGCCTGAACTCTCTCTCCCTTTCTGTCAGTTCGTTCAGTTGCTACACAGACATTCTGGGGCTGCAGCAAGAGTCATCTCAATACAGGATTGTGTCCTCATGCAGCAGCTACAAAGCCTAGATAAGGACATTTGTTAGGGACATTCTTGCTGAAGTAAGGCTGGGAAAGGTGTGAAGTGTGAGCAGCCTTGAAGTTAATGAAAAATGAAGAACCTTAAAACAGACTTCAGGATTCAGATCCATATACCCGAGAGCTGTATTAAGGGCCTGTTTGAATCAGGGGCTTCCTCACTTGCAACACAAAGAGTATCCAGCAAGAAGGATTAAACTTCTCTATTCTCACCAGAAAATCAGCCTTCTTTTAACAAATTATTGTAACTGATCATTTATCTAGTGCAAGAAAGTTGTGTCTTCATTAGTGTCACACAGATGTGTTCTCTTCACTGTTGGGTTAATCAAAGTAAATATTTTGAATCCATTTTAGAGCAGAGTTCTTGTACAGAAACTTCAGAAAGAAATGCCATCTGTAAGGACTGGTGGATCCTTAAGTGTCAGTTTGGCAAGTTGTCCTACTGTGGGTAGCTGCAGAAATATTTCGTGTATGTTGTTGTAGATCTAAAAGCATTACTCATGGTTTCATTCAAGTGTCTGCATTTCTGACACGGATGTGACATATCTGTATATATTATAAATCAATACTATTTTTAACCACATATTTTGTACAAATATTCACATTAGCTCTGTACTTCAATGAAAATCTATTATAGTATTAAACATTTTGGTGGAATTAGCAAACTTTTTGTCCATGCTTTGCTTTCATTTTATAACAGTGTTAAGCAGCTGAACCGTTTCTGGCATCCAAGACAAATATTATCATTTCCAGCTATTCATGTTGTTCCTTAAATCCAGGTGCACCTGTACCCTCTAGTGACTGATCCCAGCCACTGCAGAGGCAGCTCCCAACACCTCCGGATCCAAGTGAGAGCCCAAAATCAAACCTGAACCAACAGTAAATGTGAGCACAGATTTTTCTAGCTGATGAGTAACAGCATGGGACAGCACATGAGTGTTGAGGGACACCCAACGAGAGATTTCAATATGCATAGGTGCAGTTTTGTAACAACTTTTTCCTCTTTCTCCAGAGTTTCTGGTGGGGTTCATGGCCAGGAATCGGATGATGAACTTTATGCTACAGGTGTGGTCCAGTTCAGTTTTCTGTGCAGAACAGCCACACTCACACAGGTTCTGCTGAGCACAGCAGCACTATGATTCTCCAGGCTTGGACTAGCTCAGCCTCACACCTGTAACAGAACAGTAATGAAGGAGGGGAAAAAAGACATTAAGAAAACAATTAGAAGAACCTTGTCCCCTACTACAATCCCTAGAGCTGCAGTGAAGGGGGGAAAGGTATCACATATATGTATATATAAATATTTATTTATTCACTAGATAGGCAGTGCATGTATATATATATTCACCATATAGGCAGTGTCAGCTATAAAGTGATTAATAAATATCATGTTTGATTCTATATGGTTGGACTTGATGATTGTAAAGGTCTCTTCCAACCTTGACAATTCTGTGATTCTGTGTTCCCATGCACCAGTAAGAGGTTAATGGTTTTGTACGCTGCCATGAAGTGGGGTGGGTGTTTGTGTACATACACAGGACACGGACTTTGGATTTTTGTCCAGTTCAGCAGTTTAGATTCTAGTGAGATGAGGAAGGATAAATTCATTTTCATTCCAGGGTGTAGCTGTGGGTCTGGACATCATAAGGTGGGGAAAAGCATCTGCCAGGAAGCAAATAGAAAATTCAGAGCCTCAGAATACAAGAGGAGAAAAAGGCTAATAAAAAAACAGCGGAATCAAAACTATTTTTTTCTTTTTTCCTCAACTGAAGAAGCACTTCCAGATATCCAGAGAATGAATTTTGCTCCTTGTTTTTACAGTTGGGTCACAGCCCATCCAGCCCTATTTCTATTTAATTTCTATTTAATTTATGACATGCAGCAACACCCTTACAACCTGCCCCTCTTGACACCTGCACAAGGGCTGTACTGGGGAGCCCACCCCAAACACACACCTCACCTGCGACCTGGGGGTGCTGGTGACAGTGGCTGAACATGAGCCAGGTGTGCCCAGGTGGCCAAGGAGGCCAATGGCACCTGGCCTGTACCAGCAATAGTGTG
>VZTE01002905.1:667184-737331 GCA_013397775.1 Eulacestoma nigropectus
GACAGGAGGGTGCAGCCGGGGCGGGGTCGGGCTCCTCTGCGAGGTAACAAGCGACAAGACAAGAGGACATGGCCTCAAGCTGAGCCAGGGGAGGTTCAGGCTGGATATTAAGAATAATTTCTTCACAGAACGGGTGATTAGACATTGGAATAGGCTGCCGAGGGAGGCGGTGGCGTCACCGTCCCTGGAAGTGTTTAAGGAAAGGCTGGACATGGCACTGAGGGCGGTGGTTCAGCTGACACGGTGGTGCTCGGTCACAGGCCGCCTCTGTGATCTCAGAGCTCTGTCCCGACCCAAGTGCCGCTGCCATTCCGTAATTCCGTGCCCCGCTCCCGCCCGGGCCCGCCCCCGCGCGGTCCCGCCCCGCACGCGCTGAGTGACAGCGCCGGGGCCGCTCCCGGGCGGGGCCGGGCCGGACCCTGCTCCGCGGCCCCTCAGGTAACGGCGGGCGGCTCCGGGGCCCGGGGCTGATGGCGGTGCGGGCGCTGCGTGTGGGCATTGGCGGCCTGGGCTCGGCATTCGCGTGTGCTGAGCTCCGGCGGCCGCCGAGCGGGGGGCCCGGGGCGCTTCTCTGTCTGTCTGGTCCGTCCGCGTGTCCGTGTGGCAGCTCCTGCCCTTGGCAGTCCGGTGGGTTCGTTCCCCCAGAGCCTCTCGGGTCCTCCGGGTTTTGCGGTGCCGAGTTCCGCAGAGACCCGGGTCAGTAGATGTGCTTAGGTTGTATCCAGGGAAGAGCAGTATGAGAAGGCCTTGGAAAAAAAACCAAACCACCCGTCATTTATTATTTATTAAGAGCATGCAGTTAAGGAGTTAGAATAATAGAATTATAGATCATGCTGAGATCATTAACTGTGTAAAATTCAGAAGACTTGATTTCACTTCAGAGGGCTTCAGTGTGTACTTGTCCCTCCCCAGAAGGGGAATTTATGGGCTGTGTCTAATTCGGCAGCTGGGGTTCTGATGAACACAACAGTGTGTTGGCCTTGTGTCCTTCAGGTTCAGCTGGAAGAAATCCCCCATAAGCTGGATCTGAGGGAATCTGTAGCCTTTGGGTCTGTGTTGTTTGCTGAAAGGGGAATTACGGCTCTGGAGTGTCAGTTTGTTCTTAGCAGAACTCAAAGCCTGGATTTTAATTTCAAGAGACAAAAGTTTGGTGTAACATTTGACTGCCTGCAAGTCACAGAATCCTAGAATCACAGAGTGGTTTGGGTTTGAAGGCACCTTAAAGCTCATCTCATTCCAACCCCCTGCCATGGGCAGGGACACCTTTCCCTTGCTTCAAGCAAGCAAGTTGCTCCAAGCCTTGTCTAACCTGGCCTTGAACACTTCCAGGGATGGAGCAGCCACAGATCCCATTCCATTGTTGCAGTGGTATTCAAATGCTTGTTACACTGTAACTTCTTATATTCACTAGGATATTTATGTACTCTGAATATTAAGATGGATTTATTGTTACAAATTCACTGTTTTCCAGGTGAATTTCAGTGGTAACTGAGTCTCAGAGGATTGCTGAAAAATGGGAACCTAAAGGGAGCTATGAGGAATATTGGTACAGCCCACATGCAGGATTTGATTTAGCAATATCTAGTCTTGTGGTTGTGATGCTGTTATGCAAGCAGGGGGGAATATTAGCATGAAATTTTAGGTCAGTTACAGACAGGGAATTTGTGTGTGAGGGTTCTTACAGGGATCTTGCTTTGAGTAGATAACTGAATTTTGAACAAGAAAATGTTTGGAAGGAACAGGAGGAAACTGGAGCAGGGGAGCACAGCCCAATACAATGTGAAATTATGTGTCATATGTCAGATAAGAACATAATAAGGACTCTTAGAGAAGGAATGCCAGTCATAGCTAGAAGTAATCCATGTCCAGAATTAGAATCACAGAATGGTTTGGGTTGGAAGGGACTTTACAGGTCATCTTGTTCCAACCCCCCTGCCATGGGCAGGCACACCTTCCACCAGACCAGGTTGCTCAGAGCCCTGTCCACCCTGGCCTTGGACACTTCCAAGGATGGGGCATCCACAGCTTCTCTGGACCTGTTCCAGGGCCTCACCACCCTCACAGTAAATAATTTCTTCCTAATATCTAATCTAGCCCTGCCTTCTGTCAGTTTGAAGCCATTCCTCCTTGTCCTGTCACTGCCATTCCCCCTTGTCCTTGCCTGCTTTTGTAAAATATATCTTAGAGTATATAAGTGTCGCAGGGGGTCCGGTGCTGGTCAGCTCTGGTATGCTGCGACCTTCCTAGAGAGAGCGTCCCGCAGGGAGCAGCCCTTCCAGGGGCACTGGCAGCCTCCCTGGGCGACAGGTGATTTCAGCAAGTGTAGCAATCTCTCAGCTACAAGTGATTCCAGCTCTTGTGATTCAGCTCTTTGTGAAATCACCCAAGGCAAACTCGGGGACAGAGAGACAGGAGCCTCGTGTGGCAGTTCCACAGAAGGCGCCTTTATTGTCCAGCCACCCTGCGAAGGGGAGGCCAGGGACGAGAACTCCCTGTTGTCAGGGGTATAAGCAGGGGTTTCTATGGGAAAAACAGGGGGGGGGGTGGAAACCCATTAGCCAGCAGGGTACAGGCTATTACCATGAAGAAACAAGGCGTGTTGGGAGGTCACCATGACCCAGAGGAAGGTTGCTTATCTCTGACTCCTCCAGGGGAGTGCAAAAGGCTCCTGTCTTGAGGGCTCACAGCCCTCCACATATAAATACATAAGGAATATTTTAGCCGCTCACTTTTAAAACTAAGTTATGACTGTGACAACTTCTGTCTCTGCTCAACAGATGCCATGTTGCCTCAGAAGAGGGGACAGATACCTTCCAGAATAGCCATGAGCAGTTATTGGAAAGTCCTGGGAATTTTCTTACTCTGTCTTCCAAATGCACTGTCTCACCAGCCAGCCCAGCCCAGAGTGCTGCTGGTGTCTTTTGATGGGTTTCGGTGGGATTATATCTACAGAGTGTCCACTCCCAATTTTCACTATGCCATGAAGAACGGGGTGCACGTCAGGCAGGTCACGAATGTGTTCATAACGAAGACGTACCCCAACCACTACACCCTGGTGACCGGGCTCTACGCAGAGAGCCACGGCATCGTCGCTAACGAGATGTATGATCCTGTCCTGAACGAAACCTTCTCCCTGAACAAAATGAACACCCACAACTCCAAGTTCTGGGAAGAGGCCAGCCCAATATGGGTGACGAACCAGAGGGAAGGACACAAATCTGGTGCTGCTATGTGGCCTGGAACAGATGTGAAGATACATGGAGTCTTGCCTACACATTACATGCCCTACAATGAATCTGTTTCCTTTGAAGACAGAGTAGCGAAGCTCATTGACTGGTTTACATCAGAAGAACCAATAAACTTTGGTCTTCTGTACTGGGAACAGCCTGATGAGATGGGCCACTATGTGGGCCCTGAAAACCCACTTATGGGAGCGATAATCAGCGACATTGACAGAAAACTGGGATATCTCATTTCTGAACTGAAGAAAGCAAAGCTGTGGGATGTGATAAATGTCATAGTCACAAGTGATCACGGAATGTCACAGTCATCCTCAGAAAGGCTCATTGAGCTTGATCAGTACGTGAGCAGAGAGCTCTATAAAGTCATCGACCACTCCCCTGCAGTAGCCATTTTGCCAAAAGAAGGTAGGAGCTACAGCAACAACATTCCCTGAGGAGATACTTGAGTATCCACACTTTATAGACTGAGTTGGTGGTAGCAGCACTGATGGCAGTAGGACATCAACCTTGAACAAGGAGTACTTGCAGGATCCTTTTGTTCTTTGTGCAGACTCTGTCAAAAGCCTGGAGTAACTTTCAGAAAAGAAAAGGGAGCAAATCTGTTTGCTGTTGACTAATATTGACAATGATCCTTTAGTCCTTGTGAGAAGTAAGATAATCTAATGGCATTATCAAGGCTGAATGGTGCTCTAGATAGATAACACCTGAATGTTACATATCTTGCCTTTCATCAAGATGCTGAAGCCATAGTGGAAGAATTGTATTTCTAACTCAAACAGTAAACTGAGAACAGATGGGGATCTTTGATAAAAAGGAAGCCTGTGTTGGCTATTTGATTAGCTGCCAGCTATTGTAGTTCACTTGAGTTTTTTCCCCCGTCATGCTGAACAGCCAGCCAGTTACATTCATACCATTTTTATTGTGATAAAGATGGGCAAAAATAATGTAGGAATTGAAATCTGAAATCTGGTCACAGTCACCGAAGGGTTGCTGAAGTGTCAGGTGTATGTTTACTGTCATTAATGCATCTGCTCTTTATTTTGAGTACTGTAAACTACTTTGTGCAGATGTGTTAACCTGGAAAATAACACCCCTGCCCACACAAACAAAGTGCTAATTTTGAAGCTGAGTTTTAAAGTGGCCTTCTGGAAAGGTGCTTTTCAATAATTCTGTAACATTAGCATCACTAGTGGATAGATAGCACTCTATTTAATGCCCAAACACGGAAGATATTTGCAGAATTAGGTGACTTTTAAGTGCATGAACAAATATGTCCCATCATTTTTAATTTGGAGAATAGTCCAGACTAAAATATGAGTATGCCCAAACTGAGGTCTCTGCTGCCCTGTAGCTGGGTGCTGTTTCTCTCTATGGTGATAAAAGAGCCAAGTTTGGGAGCTTCATTCCCACAGAGGCAAACATGGTTGACCAAGATGTTCTCATTAGCAAATAAAGAAGCTGTAAAAGTAAACTTCAGTTCTGAAATGTCCCTAATGCAGTAAATGAGAACTTTAAGATGTGTAAATTGATTCTTCTGTCTACTAAATGCTGAAAATAAACAGTATCTCTGCTGCAATTAGATGACAGAATAGTAAAAAAGCCATTTCAGTGGATTTCAGAAACAGCTTGGATTTGATTTTACCCTGAGATTCAGGTATTTATTACACTATCAATAAACGAGAATTAGTTTTGAGCACAGCTAAAATTCTTTTCTTCCATGGTACCAGCTGATTTATATTATAAAACAATGAGTTTCACTGCCAGTTTAGGTATGAGCTAACATATGCTTAAGTACATAACACTGATTTTTCACCTGTTACTCCATTTGTCTTCCTTAAACCAACAGAATGGTAAAACTCAGTGAGATTGAGAAAAGTTTGAATGCTTAAAAATGCAGCAATTTCTTTTAACTGTTTGGCTGCGTATTGCTTCCCCATGAGATGGATTAAAGCCATTATTTAACCATGCTGGTGTATTAGTGTATGTGGGGAACTAATTAGATGTTCACAAAGAAGGTACCTGTAGCACAGCTGGTGGTGCTGGCCTTTTTCTTGCATTTAATATAAATATAATAATTCAAATAATTAATGTAAAATCAAGTTTGGTATATTTGGGACTTCTCCTCCCTGCCATTCCATATAGAAAACTGGCATAGCAAAATTAACTTTATAACAGATGTAGTCCTACAAATGCTGCATTAGAGTCCCTCTTCTTGTTGCTGGAACTATTTCTGATGTCTTAGCTTTTGCTGTCTCATCTTGACCTTTGTTTTGTTACTTAATTTAGTAATTCTTTTCTTTTTGTGCCAGTTTGAGATAACAAACATTATACATTAATGTATTTCCTTCAGAATATATAGATTAATGTATTTTCCTTCAGAATTTCTATACTGGATTCTAGGAACTGAGGGGGAAAAGGAAGATGATTTCTTTAGAAACATTGGCCACTTACTCCCAATCTTTTTTCCATGAGATCTATTCAAAACTCCATGGATGCTGGAAATGGCAGGCTGAAAGGGGCCTGCAGACACACTGCATTCAGCTGCACTTGTCACACAAATACTTACCTGAGTCATGGGGCCGAGAGATTTGGTGTGTTACAGGAGTCTGTTGTGTGCACTGCATAGCCTTCAATAGAAATCTGGCCTTAAGTGGAGGTAGGGAGTGAAGAAATTTGCACAGATGTCAATTCCTGAACTTGCTTTTGTGTTCCTGGCTCTCTGTTCTGGTTCTCCTTTCTGTGCACTGGTGTTCCAGCCAGCTTGTCCAACTGGCTGTGGCTCTTCAGTGGCTTTTACTGGAAAGGCAAACTCAGAAACTGGAAATAAGCAAATAAAGAATTGGGGGTGGAAAATGCCTGTTTTATTCAGTGTTAGTAGAGCTCTTGAGGGTTTGTGCTCACTGTGACTAGGGAAGGGAAAGGAGCAGGCACTGGGAATACAGAGGAGTAGCTCATGCTGTTGGCTGTTATTGAATAATAAAGGAAAGCAACAAACAAACTGCTTTAAAATAGATGAAAAGTGTCACTTGTTGTAACAGCCAACTGGGTGACAGAATTTGGCCTGAGTGCAGCCATTACCTCACAAACAGGCATAGGAGCTGTCTTCTTGCTTTCAGGCTTTGCACAGAGCTAGGAGGGTTTGGTTCCTTTTCCAGGAGACAACTGAATGCTTTCTAACTCATTCCCATGAGAAGCTTACATTCTGGTAACTGTGAAATGAGGGATTTTTCTAAAATTAGCAAGGCACTTCTTGCTTGGGAACAGGCTGTGGAGTCTGGTGCTGAGGGGGATGTTACCGTGACTGAGGCTCTGGATTTCTCACAGTAACTTCTGTGCACACACTGTTATCTCTTATACTTCTGTGGAAGTGCATTTTGCCCTCTTCTTTCAGCTGTATTTTAACTACTGATGAGTTCAGTAAACACACTGGTATGTTTAATTTTTGTGTTTTGTCTCTTTTGTTTGTTTGAAGGCAAACTGGATGAAGTATATGAAGCTTTGGCCAACGCTCATCCCAACATGACTGTATATAAAAAGGAGCAGATTCCAGATAGATTTCATTACAAACACAACAGTAAAATTCAGCCCATCTTAGCAGTGGCTGATAAAGGATGGGAAATCATACATAATAAGACTGATGGTTTTCTACGTAAGTATTCTGTCTTTATAGTGTTTTGTAGTATCTTCCAAGGCAGAGACCTTATGTGGTACTTTCTCTCCTAGTATCAACCAGTGTTACTTTTTTTTTTTTTTAAGGCTGGCAGGGAAAACTAAAGTGTGTAAAATTTATAATTTTTTCCCCTGATGGGATGGGAAGCACCCTACTGTTAGGCAAGGAGGATCTGCACTTACTGTTTCTTTAAACATTAAACTTACTGAAATAACATCAATCACGTGTTTTATTGGTCCCATACTTGAGGTCTTTCAGGATGTAGCAAACCAACAAGCACTTCCTGAACGATTAAAAAAGAAAGTTGTAACTGAATATGTTGAGTAGAGGGTGAATAGGGTTGTTTTATCATGTTTTACTTATTTACTGGAGAAGGGTTGGGTTGGGTTGGAAATACAAGAACATTTTCTGAAAATCCTCAGCTTGTGTGGGTGCTGCACTTGAGTAACCTCGTTCTATTGCTACAAAGTCTTGGATATTGTGTTACTGCACACCAGTGATTTTCATTTGCCTTGGAGGAAAAAATGCATTCTAAGTGATTTGGAGGAATAAAACCCTGAACACTTTCAAGTTCCTCACCTTGCAGTTTTGAAATTTACTATAGGTAGCATGGAAACAGTGAACGGTAACTTCTTGGTTACCTAAAATACAGGTGTCCTGTGGTCAGTTCTTACATTTCTAATTGAGAACCTTTTGAACTTTGCTGCTAGTTATGAACCTGAAGAGCATTACCAGCAAGACATAACAAGTTTTTCAGTAGCTGCTGAGAGCAGCTTCTCATGCCTATGTGTTTGACATGTTCCCAGTTTTTAATGCCCCTGTCAGGAATGGACACTGCACACCCACCAGTGAGTTCTTTGTTGAGGAGTTGTTGGTGCATAAAATTGGACAAAATGTCAAAGCGTCTACTTGGAGTCACATGGACAGTCTGACTCTACATGTTTTTGTAAATTTTCTTGAAGAGATCTGGACCAGTTGCAAAGTTGGAGTTTTCCCTTGAGGAAAATCAAGGAAGCTTGGGTGTACCCAGTGTGCCATTGACAGTGCTGTTAGTGCCATGAGCTCACCTTTTTTTCCCCTTTGTCAAATAGTGCTCTCCATTGTGGGTTTTTTTAGGTATTTTCTCTTTGTAGTTCTGAGACTTGGTATTTGCTAGGAGACATTTGTGCTGTCAATCAAAACAATTCTTCTAAACCTCTCTAAGGATAACTGATGGCTGTGCCTTTTCTGCATTCTGCTAATTCTAGGAAAAGGTTCAATGCTTGTTTTGCAGCTTCGGGATGTTGACCTTTATCTGTCTTCTATTTCTAGTTGGTAATCACGGATATGACAACACTGTACCAGAAACGCATCCCATTTTTTTGGCAGTCGGGCCTGCTTTCAGAAAGAATGCCACCAAAGAACTCATGAATGCGACAGACTTGTATCCCTTACTGTGCCATCTTCTTGGCATCAACCCACTGCCCAACAATGGTTCCTTCAATGCTGTGAAGGATATGCTTGCTGAAGAAGTTCCTGGAGCCCATGGAGCAGACACCTACTCCACTGTTGTAGGCGTCTTCCTGGGCAGCTTGCTTGTTTTGGTTTTTACTGCAGTTTTTGTTAAGCATTTTGTCCTCGCCCAAGCAAATTCCATGCAAATCCGACACACTGAAGCTGCCCAGCCACTGCTGCAAGATTAACACCACTTGGGATTATTTCCTGTTTGAGGCTTAAAATAAGCCTATACAAAGAAAATAAAAAATGGAGGTGGATCAGCATAAATATATGGCGTGAAAGGAGATGGATGCTGATCCATTGGTAATCTGGGGCATGTACAGACCAGGTATGCAGAGAGAGAGCATGTTCCTGTTTCACGCTGCAGCCACTTCATCTTCCAGGGGCTGAAGATATCCTAAACCTGGAAAGCTCTGTGTGTATGAAGACCTGTAGTGACAATAGACCTCAAATACCTTATTATGGCTATTTTTAGGGAAATAACATCAACTAGGGTGCACTTCACAGACTATTAAATGGTGATTTCATTTCCCACGCTTTTTTTCCTTTTATTCTTTGAGACGTTTTTTGCGTCTCTTTGATTCTAACAAGTCACTGAATGGTACTAAACTTCGTTTGTTTTTTCTTCCCTGGCCAAGGAAGCTCTTTTGCATGGATCACCGTTACAGATAACTTGGTGGGTTAAATCCTGCAGAAAACAACATTATTATTCAGCTAGGTCATGCAGTGCTAGGTGTCTAAGTTTAGAGTTACATATATTTCTTCAAACTACTGTGTTAATTGTAGCCCCAAAATATGAATCTGAGTGGTATTGCCTTTAGCAATCAGCATTAAACTGCTTGATTCTTAATGTTTTAAAAATTTATTTAGGTAAATATAGGGTTTTACCACTTTAGATATGATTTTAGGGAAATACAGGTCTTTACTTTTTCTATTTCCTGTACACTGCACTAAATCTAGGAGTTCC
Source organism: Eulacestoma nigropectus (assembly GCA_013397775.1). Lineage (NCBI taxonomy): Eukaryota > Metazoa > Chordata > Aves > Passeriformes > Eulacestoma > Eulacestoma nigropectus. The sequence continues at coordinate 676,561 of VZTE01002905.1, forward strand.
ATGCAGCTGGCAGGATAAAGACACATACAAGTACCACACCTGTATATCCAAATGGAGCCTTTTCTATTTCTGTGGTACTAAGGGAGGTGAATAAGTTAAGGAGCATGGATGCTCAGGCTGGTTTCAGAGTGCTGTCAGGCTTGTCCCTGGGTGTGCATCTGGTCTGCTACTGGAAACTTTGAGTTTGACTTGTGTCTTGTGCTTTATCTGCTATATCTGGGTGGGCCTTGGAATGGGATGATCAGGATTACACATGCAGTTTAAGGGGCAGCTGTATAAATCTTAAGCCATATATGTTCTTAAGTCTGAAAAAGCACAATTTAATAATAAGAAGAATGGTGTAAGACTGGATTTTGTTTTTCCAGAGGAAAGCCTCTTTTAGGGAAAAATATTAATTCTGAGTCAACAGAGATACATATTATTCTCATTCTTTCATGTGTAGCAATAAATCTTCTTGCTAGTGTAGTTGTGGGGGGTTTTGTGAGCTCACTTAAATAGTAAGTGAGAAGCTGCTGACTGAGGTTTGTATGAAAAACATACTCTGAAGTGAGAAAAGTTGTCTATTGTCAGACTTTCCCCCTTCTCCCTGGGTGAGATGATAGTATTTCTCAGAACTTTGTTGCTGAGTACAATGCCTGAAGGAGACAGAAACTTTCAAAATTGGTGCAGAAGTAGCAGACTGAGTATTTTTAAGTGCAATTTATGGCTGTATCCACAGCCCCCAGCAGAGGGCAAGGATGGGAAAACCTCGGCTTTGGATGTGCTCTGCCAAACCAAGGGCGACTGACAGTCATTACTGCAAGGGGAGGGCTGGGGTACAGAATTCATTTTGCTGGGCTAAATTCCAGACTTAATGAAGATCTCTTGGGTTCCTCTGGGATGGCAGGGACACTTGCTTAGCATCAAGCTGTCTTGCAGACAGATGTGGACATTTCCAGAGGGTACATCTGGGTGCAGCAAATGCTTCAGAGGGAAGGCAATGAAATATCCCAACTTAAGGGATATGCTGAAAGTTCAGCTGTAATAGTAGCTTTAGGAAGGCAGGAAAAATGCAGGTCTGTTGGAAGACAGCCCTTAATTTGGGGGATGTATATGAAATCCTGTGAACTGCAGCTGACTCCGTGCTGTTACTGTGCTGTGAACTGCCTTGTTTTCCTGCATTGCCATTTTCTTAAGAAAGCACTGAAGGAAAAGGTCCGTGAGGCTGATTCTTAGTGGAGCTGGCCATTAGCTGTGCCTGAAGTTGAATTTGCTGGCACAGGTAAAACTGAGTGGTGCAGGGGCTCCAGCTGAACCACGCAGCAGTACCATGTTCACAGCAATAACCTGTTCACAGCAGTTTTCAGAGACTGGGGAAGTCTGAGCAGAAAACCCAAACCTCTGAGTTGTTACTAATCCCATCCCTACCCATCCTCCAAAAAGTGAATGGCATGCAGCAAACTGATGCATTGAGTCCACCTTTTCTTGCTTATTTGCAGCTTAAAAATGAATTGTAGCACAAACTTAGTGTGTGTTTAAAGGAAGATCTGCAGGCTTTGATAAGGCAGTTAACAGTGACAATTGTCATAACTATGCCATAGCCCTCACCTGTTGCTTCTGCACTTTGGAACATGTTGCTTTAGTAGAAATTCCTCTTATTGCAGTAATTTCATAGCAGTGATCGTGGCAGATGTAAAAATAACTGGGTTGTAATCTCAGAGCTTTTCCTTAAACTCCACTTTAATTGTGGTGAGTGTAGTTCTATTGTCAGCCAAAGTGACCCTTGGTTTTAAGGAGGGGGCAGAGGTTGTCAGTGTTGTTCAGTCATCTGAGACTTAGACTTACCTGCCCAAATATGCAGCAAGAGAAGAGCAGTAGGTTTCCCCCAACAAAGGGTTTGGGAACAATAATACTCAGAATAGGCTGAGCACATGGACGTGAGAACTGTCCATGTAATTGTTCTGTATTGCACTGTGAGGCCCTTCCTTGAGGAGGGGAAAATAAAACTTTGTAAAAAAATGAAGGGAATCTTGTAGCATTTGGGTATTTCAGTTTAGGGCCAAACATTTCCTCTATTCTTAGGTGCATTTGCAGGTACCTCTTGGGTAGTTCCTTGTTAGGACATTTGCCCAACTGTTTTAAGTTGTTGGGTGTGAGCTTAATGAAATTGAAAGCACAGATGATGCTATGGAGAAAAATAGAGACTTTTTCTCTGATATGACATTTTGCAGACACCTTTTTGGGTGGGATTTGGTTTCTGTGTATATGATGTTTTCTGTGATGTACAAACAAGTTTATTGGAAAGCCAATCTGAGTACACTGTGTACTGCTTGTAACTTAAGCTTGGAAACCAAGAATGATGCATGATGTGTTTCATTACTGGCTGTGGAGCATACAAATGTCAAATGTTTTCTTTGTTTCTTCTTGTTTGAAAATGCTGAAGTTAAAATACATCTTTGCTATAATGCTGTCAAGCATAGAGTGCTGGCTTCATTTAAAATACTTCTGGAAAGCAAACTTGAACTGGGAGGCAGATGACTGGGGGAGAATGGGCTCAACTTGTATGCATCCCAGATATTCCTTGGACTCTGCATAGTGTATGCCTTTGTTAAAAATAATTGGAAGTGTGATAGAACTTGGGAATTTTAGGTTACAGTTCTTACATAATAGACTTCTTGTTTCCCACCTTGCTGCCATATATGGAAAAAACAGCTATTGTTTACCAATAGTGGAAATCCAGTTTCTTTCACTAAAAAAAAAAAATCTTCCAGACTTTCTTGGTCAAGAGCTGCAGTAATGCTGCTACAAGAAATGCAGTCTCAAAAAAAAAACAAAAACAAAAACAAAAACAAAAACAAAAAACACAGAAAAATCAGATTCCTGAAATCATTTAGATTGGAAAAGACCTTTAAGATCATCCAGTCCAACCATTAACCCAGCACTGCCAAGCCTGTTGTAAGATGAAGTGTTGTGTAAACTGACTTTTCATACAATCATAGAATGGTTTGGGTTGGAGGAAACCTTAAAGATCAGCTCATTTCAACCCCCCTGCCATGGTCAGGGATAGGGACATCAGTCAGAAGTGTGAACAACAGAGTCTTGACCTGCATGTGGGAGAAGGACAAATGTGCAGTGGTTGGGTCCTGTTTTGTAAAATGGAAATTTACCAGGCTTACTTCCCAGTCTTCTTCTCTCTGCTTAAATAGTGCCATGGATGCTGTGTTGACCATATCTGTGCTGCTGTACAAACCTTTCATGGCATGTTTGTCCTACAGTAAAGGTGATACAAGTACTTATTAGATGATAAACCACAAAAATTGTTGCAAGGACATGAAAATGATAAATTCAATAGTGGTATCAGCCTTTCTGTCATGAAATCCTAATCTGAATCCTATTAAAAGACCTCCATTACTGGTTTTTTGCAAGAAAGGATGCTACCATGCATGTTAGAGCAAGCATCTGTGCCTGTGGTCTGACCCTTGGAGGTATACAAAGTTGGTTTATTTTCACAGGCAGTGTGTAGGCAGCAGTTACTGAAAGCAGTGTTTCAGAGCTGTAGTCAGGTGAAATCAGCTTAATTCTGGAACTGTTCACTTGATGCCAGTACCCAGAAAGCACAGAACCCCAGACGGGTGGATGTTTTAGGGCTGCTGTGCCCAGTGTGGAGAGTTCCTGTAAGGAGGCAGTAATGAAACATCAGCCTTCAGTGCTGGGAAATGTCACTAAATATCCCCTATTCCCCTCTTAAACTGCAAAGCCAGTTACGTATTAGGAACTTGCCCTGAATTAACATGCCCTGTGTGACCATTGCTGAGTTGTGTCTATTTAGCAAGTCATTAAATGTTGCCACAAACTTCTGTCCCTTTATTGCAGCCTTGAGGAAGCAGAAGTCACAGCTTTGCTGTTCTTGTTCTGAATTGGCCATTCAAGAGGAAATCAGCCACTGGCTTTCTTGAGAAATACTTCACACAAACCAGAATGAGGCAGTGGAAATGTTTTGTCATGTTTAAGGCTCTATTTTTAAAAATAATCATCCTTAAATAAATTAGCTGCGTACCTTAAAGACAGAAAGATGTTTTTTCTACATTCTCTTGATTAGTACATGATCTGTATGAAACTGGATGTGCAAGAGCTACTGTGAAACCCTTTGTGCCAGGAAGAACACTCAGCACCCTTACAGACCACACCACATCTCTCGAAATGAAAATAATCAGCAGTGCAACTGTAATATAGTTTATCATACTTCTTAATACTTAAATTTCCTCTTTAAACCCTTTCTACAGTAGCACTGTCTCATCTCCATGCTAAAGGGAGGAGGAACAGAGGGTGGTAAGGATTTCCACCAAATACAGCCACTTGCTGGTTTCACAGCAGCTCAGTGCCTGTAGCAGTTCTCATCAGAAGGGACTGCCTAGGAGCTAGGAGGAGAAATGTATTTAGACCTTGATTTCCCCATCTGTACCAACATTGCTATTTCATATCAGAGTTCTGCCACCATGCTGCCGGCAGCATTTACAGTTCTGGTCACCAAAGTCTTGGTGGTAACTCTGCCACATGCCTAGGAGGGGATGCACAGAGGAACTGAGAACACATTAACCACACAGTGTGACAACTGCTGGGGGGAAGGAGGAGGAGGAGAATGGACAGTACAGTCTGGTCTTACTGTGTCTACCAGAAAGGTAAACTCAGTCAAGCCTTTCCAAACACAGATGATGCAAAGTATCTCCAGTAATTCTCTGACTGACTCTCTGAGGATCCCACTCTGTATTAGCAGAATTACCAGAACCTAACAAAACTCTCCAACACAAGAATTCAAGCATCCTCCCTTTTACAGCATATCTAAGCCTAGATTCTACCCTGCAACACATTCCCTTTGTAGTTACTCAGTAACCTGACCTCTTGGTGCATGTAATTAATTAATTTAAATCTGGCAGGATGAGGAAGTGACTCTGCGTTCAGTCCAGCTACTGCTCTAGAATATCAACAGGCTAAAATCCAGTGCCCTGTCAGTAACAGCACAGATTTTTCAAGGGGCCTGAGCCTCTTTCAATTAATCTGAACTCTTTCAAGTTCAGATCAATTCAGAGTAAAACATTAGTAAGGAATAATTAGTAGTTTGAGGAGAGAAAAAAAAAAAGAACTTGGTTAGGTTTTGGATTATGTTTTTAATCAGTACAATCGAATCCCTAGAGAGGAAGACAGACATTACTAAAACTTCCACACATTTATAAAGCTCAAGTTTATTTTTTTAAGTGAGCAGTTCAAGGTAACCCCTTCCCTCCACAGTCCCTGCTCCCTCCCTGTTGGATCACTGAAAGGCTGTGGCCAACACCAAATTGCAATGAATTTGAAGTTGTGAAAGGGAGAGCCCATTGCTACCAGGTACCTCTGCCACTTTATTTTTTAAAACCATCAAACTTGTAGGAAAAGGACTTAGTAACTGTATTTTTCTTTTTGTGTTAGCAATAACAGTTTAACCTCACTGAAAGATAAGGTACCATTTAAGGCTTTTTCAATCAAACTATTTTTTTTATAGCAAGTTACTAGATGACCGTTAACAAAGACTCAAAGAGTTTCAATTAAGAGAACAGTTAGCTCTGGTCTTCAGGAATTTGCATCTATGTACCTCAAACATTATAGAGAATTTATTTTTTGAGATAAGATCTGCTAATTTCTTCCTTTAATTTTCCAGGGTTTAAAATAAGGGTTTGGAATCCTTGCTTGATGACTTGCACATCAAACTTTCAATTGTTGGTTTTTAGCAGGACAGCCTTCAAAAGACAAGTATGGGCTGGTACACAGGGCAGAACCACCTTTATCTCAAAAACACCTTCAGCGGAATTTACTCCTGAGAAATTCTCCACAAGGTTTAGGAGCAGTAATTTTACACCTACAGCGCGTGAAACTGGGTAATTCAAAGATTCCTAGGTTAAACTGAATTTCTTGAGATAAGGCAGTAGTGCCATCCCCACTGGACGTGTGGATCTAAGTCATCCAGAAACACATTCCAAAAACGTCAGAGCCACCTGCCCAGGCTTGTAAGTGCTGAACCACATAGTTTATTGCTCAAAATAGAAGAGATATGCACCAGTTCTTTCAGCACTGACTTCTATTTTCTTTCTCATAAATTTCTTGTCACATTGATGACTCAGGGTAGAAACAAAAGTCTTGGATCTTCTCGTTCCCCAAATTTAAGGGCACACCAGAATATACTCTCCAAACAAAACTAACTCTTAACTCTCAGTAAAGTTTTTCTTTCCAACACAGGTGCAAGAACACTAAAAGTAGTCAATATTAATTTAATACAAAAAAGCAATTATCATTTACAAATATTAAAATTCACCTCATCCATCCTGGCTAGTCACACTCTGGAGTCTCATTCTGAAAGTGTTCAGAGGCGTGAATGAAAAACTAAGCATCCTTATTTTGTTAAGCATCTCTTCCAGTAAAAAGCCACCTGTTCACTGTTTTGTTATGAAAATATTTTTATAGGACACTAGTCACAAAAATCAGCAGGGTCTGGCTGTACAGTATTTTACACAGATAAAGTGCATCAAACAAAGAATGCCATCCAGTGCAAATTGAAACTATTTTCCTGAAATCACAATTTAGGAAGCGAGGCTCGGCTCCCTTGGTGCTATCCAATCAAAGGATCATCGTCATCACTCTGTAACTGGAGCCGGGCAAAGGGCCGGGAGGGAGCCACTCTGTTCTTGGAGATGATTATGATGCAGGTGAAAGTGCTCAGCACCATGAAAGCCCCGATGACGATCCCAATGGCCTCAGGGACACTGATGCACCACTGGTCAGCCAGCAGGCACTTGGTGTTGGCGAAGGTGCCGTTGTGCGGCCGCGGGGTGAGCCCCAGGATGTGGCACATCATGGGGTAGATGTCCACGTTGTCCATGGTGCTGTGGCTGTAGCCGCGCCGGAAGGCGGGGCCGCGCGCGGCCAGGAACGGGTGCATGCTGGGCAGGGCGTTGTCATAGCCGTGGTCCCCCACTGCAGTGGGGCAGAGCACACAGTTACTGTCACGGCCTCTGCTGCAGAGCCAGTGTTCCCCTCCCCATCTCCCCGCACCCCCAAAGCACGTGTTTTAACCAAAGGCTAATGCACAACATAAAAGCAGCTGTTGGATCAACCACAGAAGGAAGCCACAGTTCCTCCCCTCTTCCCCAAACCCCACAAGTCTTTTCCTATACTGGCCTTCACCAACAGTTCTCCGTCCCATTAATCTCTTTTCCTTTCAGTGCTTAACATTTCCAGCTTTCCCTTCCCATTCTTCTTGTCAAAGCTGAAAAGAAGGCTGACACTCCACAGTGAGTCAGTAGCTGGAATGCAAATGTTTACTTCTCAGATTTTGGAAAGTCATCTCTCTTTGCAGAGTGGACACTTTAATTACTTATTAAAAATCAGGCACCTTTCCCTTGATGGTGTTCAGTTAGAGCACATTAAATACCCTCAATTCATGCTTATCAGATTAGGTACTTCAGCTGAAGGGACACCCAAAGAGTGAAAACCAAAAGACAAAGGATCGCTGAGCCTCTGGCAGGCACACAGCAAAACCTTTGTGGCTGTAAGGTCAGGAGTACTTGAACATCTGGTTTTTAAGGTTTTTAAGATGGACTATAAACAGCTAAAAAGCAGCCATTGTCAAATTTCTTAACAGCATTCCTGGAAAACCTGTCCAAGGTGCCAGAAGTCTCTCACAGCACATACAACACAGTATTTGAGTTACTGCATTTAAGTTTGAATCCATTTCTTAGTAACAGCTGGGAAGTAACCCTGAGAACTGTTTCCTTGGGTGCTTACCTGAAGCTTCTGATGCAAAGTGTCCAGATTCCAACTGATTAGGTCACACTCACCACTTCAGTGAGCTTCCACTAGTCCTTTTAAATGTTTTCCACCGTTCTGTTTGTTACATCTTGTTTGACATGTTTCTAGATTTTTCCCCCCCCTTTTACTACTTGTTTGTTTTGAACAGAGCTACTCCAAGTTCTCTCTCCAATGAAGTTCCCAATTTTTTGCCTCTGAAGTAGGATTCTGGTGTGTGGTACACTTGGTAATCATTGTGTTGCCACTTTGTCCATGAAGACAATAAACCTTTAACTGGCTTTTAGGGTAAAAGTTCCCCTGCCTGACACTGGGAAGCCTTTGCAAATCAAATTTATCTGAGAAGTTATTCACTTCAATTTATACAATGGTGTTCCTTATAAAGATTCACTTACTAACTATTTTTAGGAACGTGAAATTGAATATGACCAGAAACAAGAAAAAGAGAACTCTGATGAGAGAACACCTGTGCTACATGTTGCCAATATGAAGATAATTGTAGCAAATCCATGGGGAAATTAAAATATAAACACATCCTGCATTAAAAAGCAGTACTTCAGTACAAATACTAAAAAAACCTGAACTTAAATCTGCAAGGGGCAGACAGTAAGATCACCCAAACTAGGTGAAACCAGGATTTTACACCACTCAACCCCCTGTCTCTAACAGCAGTCACACAATCCAGGAGGGATATCCCTGATCTACCAACCAGCCTGAACTGTTGGCTGCTCAGAAACTTCCTGGAAGTTGGTACGTTTGTATTTAATTTCTATTAATGGATTTTTCCTTCCAAGAATCTGTCCAATCACTTTCTGAACACACACATACACACACAGCCTTTATCTGCAACCAGAATTACAGGTTGAATTCTCTTACTATTACAACAAGGAAATCTATCTGGAATTTCTTATTTGAGATATACTTTCATGTGACTGTTGCATTTTTTTTCAGTAAATTATACATGCCCCTTGTCCGCCAAAAAAAATCCCCGCATGTGGAACACTTGGAAATATATATACATATATATACACACATATACACATATATATGTGTATGTAATTTGACATTCATGGCATCTAGCAGGAAGAAAGTGCACAGTTTAGCAAGGCACTGACAAGTGACACCTGTTCTGAGTTTTGTCTTTCAAACAAGCTGGTGTATTCCTACTACTTTTAGTATTTCCTGCCATTTATTTTCATTCCCTAGTAGTATTAAATGTTGTGTGCTGCATGCTTTGATTATGCACCCCTACATATATATTTCATATACAATAAAAAGTTAAACCACACTCCAGGGAAAGCTTGAGACAGACTGCTAACCTGCCTAAGATAACTCAGACAATTAAGCTGAACATGGCAAAGTGCTTCAGCCAACAGAATATCCCCCATCTGCTCCTTATCTGTAAAACACTCCAGGCTCAGGCTGGGAATGTTCTAGAAAATGCTGCACTACTCCTAAACCTGTGCAGTGTCAGGACTCCCCTTGCTAAACGAGGACCATCCTGCAGCTGGCTGGAATAGAAACAAGGCAGTTTACCCACACAAACCACAGAGGAACACACACTTACACTTGGAAAGGGACTCGTTCTGTACAATTGTCCAGCCTTCATCTGCAATCAGAATTATGGGCTGGATTCTCTTGTGACGGCGATAATGGAATCTGTCTGGAATTTCTTCTTTCAGATAAACCTTCATGTGGCTGTTGCAATTTTTCAGTAAGTTATACACAACTTCTTTGTCTGCCAAGGAGAAAACTGCATGTGAAACACTTGGAAATTAACTCCCGTTTACTACAATTATTTGTCATTAAAGCTAAGTTCCATTATTTCAAAACAATTATTTAAAAAAAAAAAACACATAGCAAAATAATTTTTCATGTCCCTCATGAAATACTACATGTGCTGAGGAGAATTTCAAAATCTGCTTTCATTTTAAATCAGACACCTCCCACATGTGGGTTTGGACCTACAACTCAACTTATCATCTGGGCTTGAAGGGCAAAATTCAAGCAGAGAAATCAAGAGAAAGCAATATTTTATCCAATGCAGTATTTTTTTTTTTTTTTGTAATGTATGAATCACTTTGTTCATTAGTCTGGCCACAGAGAGGCCAGCAGTGTCATGATTTCAGACATGCCTGTTGGGGACTACTCTGAGATACAAAAATGGAATTCATAGTAAGGAATCTTAAGTTTCACTCTCAAAAAAAGAAGTAGTAAAATAATCAAAATTGGGATTAGATTTTCACTTGGAAATTTACAAAATGACATTTTTTATTCAGAATAAACACGTGGGTTTATTTCATGCTCACTGTGAATTATAGCTGCACAGACTAAGTAAGCAACAAGAGAGCAGGCACACTAAGTACCTATCTGCTTTCTCAACCAGCTGCACCAGGGCCATCCTTATCAGCTACAGCAATTTGACAAGAAACTCTCCTTGTCCCACTGACTGCCAAAACAAACTTCTAAATAAACCATCATTCTTTAGCTTTCTCATTATGTCCACGTTCTGCAACATGAACTCCACAGGTTTTGTGAAAGATTAAAACAGTCTAGCATATTGTGTACTTTTCAGAGGCAAGACAAAGACGATTTAATTCTCACTGTAAGCCTTAAAAAGTAACCAAACCCAAACATACTCTGCCTTGGCAGCACTGCAGCAACCGGAGTCTTGTCTATCAGGGTGTAGTTATTGCGCCCAAGGCATTCATCCAGGACAATCAGCTTCTTTGCAGAGCAGGAGGCCATTCCATGGTCACTTGTTATTATGACATTAACAGTGTCCCACAAACCCGATGCCTTCAGTTTGTTCATGAGGAAACCAACATGTTGATCCACTTCTTCCAACACTCTGCGCATGTTCTGGGTGTCGTCTGGGCCATACTTGTGCCCGCTTGCATCCGGTTCTTCCCAGTAGAGCACAGCAAAATTGACCACTGGGTCAGAGCTGTTCAGCCATGCAACAATACTCTCCACTCTCTCCTCAAACTTCACTGAGAAGTTGTACTTCATAAAGAAATCAGGGGTCATGTTGTTGATTTTTACATCACTACCAGGCCACATTGCAGCAGCACTTGCTCCCTTTCCCTGCTGTTGATTTGTTACCCAAATTGGAACTGCCTCATCCCACCAGAAGGGATCTGAATCATTGAACTGTGAAAACTTTTTCTGGGCATCTGCATCATACATGTCATTAGCCACGATGCCATGGCTTTCCTCATATAAACCTGTCACTATGGTGTAATGGTTTGGGAAGGTCTTGGTGATAAAAGCATTTGTGACTTCTTTTACAAGCACACCATCCTCAATGAATTCCTGGAGATGTGGAAGTTTGTAGGTTTCCAAGTAATCAGCCCTGAAGCCATCAAAGGACACGAGGAGCAACCTGGGTACCGAGTCACCAGATGAGCGAGCACAACAGACGAGTATTCCAGCAAAAAATAACATCAACATCGAGCTCATTGTGGAGACTTTGAAGTACTTCCAGCAGGTAATCAGATGCACCTGGAAAATTTAAAAAGACAAGGCACATAACCAAAACAATTCTGCTGTGACCAGTTTAACCAGCTGTACATTATATACATCTTCCTTCTAGAGGGTAACTCCAAAACATCCAGGCTAAACAACCACTCAAGTCAACAGTGGATTTCCCTACTGACTTCAGAGGTTTCTCACATATTGTCAGAGTTTTTCATATATTAAAACAAATGAGCAGTGAGATTTTTTCCCACTGCAGACTAAATGAAAGGAAGAATTATTTTCTTTTGATCAGTTATCTTATTGTTCTATGTGTCCTATTACAATTCTACATGCCAAGACAGACAATCAGAATTTTTCCTCATGTTCAAGCACAGGCACTTGAACAATTCTGGACCCACATTTAAGAGTCCTCTGCGGCTCTAAATCCTTACTACCCATCACTGTTCAGGTCAGAAGCCTACTACAATTGTAATTTTCCTTTTTCATCTCACTTTTCCTTTTTCAGTTTCGACCCTTTAGAGCTGCTGGAAGACTCTTGAGCCTCTCAGCATTCCCATTTACTCATTCCTTATTCTATACACAGAACTGCCAGGAGTAACTTCTGCTTTCCTTCTAAGCTGCTCTGTATCTACTGTAACAGCATTTGAACCTGTCCTTTACATTTCTCTCTCTAAAAAAATAATTAATAACCTTAGCTGTAAGTATTTCTCATCAAGAAATTAATGACAATTATGAGTGCCAGGTATGATTTGTAAGCTTTTTTCCCCTCTTAATGTTTTATGTGTGACTTAAGCACTTTGTTCAGGAAGGTACAGAATGATGCTCTCATTCTTTAAGAAAGAGGAAGTGAAGCTCCAGGTTTCACAAAACCTTCTGCAATGTTGTTAGACAGCATATTTGCTTCTCAAGAAGAGCCCCATTCCAGCAAATTTTTCCTCTATATTTATTTTATCCTTTATTTTCCTTTATGTGCAGACAAACTGTGATTCTAGGAGGCACAGCAGCTGTCTTCCCAACATTTTTAACATCAACCCTTTCCTGCAAACTCCTTAAAATGGCGGGTTTGTTTTAAAGGTGTAAGGATCTCTAACGTTAGTTGTAGCTTTAGCAGTGAGGGCAATTCAAAGCACGGGAAGCCACCCCCCCAACCCCGGTCTCCAACAGTTAAAACGTCTTCAGAAGATACAAAAGTTACAAGAAAGGATTGTCAAAAATAGCATTAAGGCATTTCTTAGCACAGGGGACTTGGAGGACACAGCCCTTTTAAAGAACAAAAAGGAGAAAAGAAATGAGAAGAGCAACGCAGCGGCGAATCACCTGTTCGACGTTATCCGGTGCTTTAAAAAGCAGAACCAGTTTTCCACAGCGCAGTAAGACACAAACCCGCAGCGTTCGCTTCGAAATGCTCCGAAGCTGCTCAGCACTGGTGTTTTTATACACAAGTGGCGTGTTCTAACCAAAAATTAACTCTACCCCAGGCAAACCGAGCAAAACAACCCAGCTGCGAAATGTCACCAGCACTAGTCCACCTGCTCCCGAACCTCCCGACCGGGTTTTGGAGTTGCTCGGCTCGGTCAGAACGGAAGTTATTCTGCCTGCAAAGCGCGGAGACACCCGGCACCACTGACCCACCGGGTGCTCCGGGTCGGTTTCCCCCGCGCCTGCCCCTCACCCGCACTCGGACCAGGCTCACCGTCCCCACAGCCTCCCGCCGCGGGACACCCCCGTCCCCGCCCAGGCCCCACCGTGAGGTCCCGCTCCGGCTCCGCTCGGGCCGGGACGCGCGGGCGGCACCGGAGGTGACCGGGGGCAGCGCGGGGGTAGCGGCTCAGCGCCTGCGCACCCGCCGCCCGCGCAGCCCCAACCGAACTGACGGGCGTCGGGGGGGGGCGCAGGAGCTTGTCAGTGCGCGCGGCCTCCGCCCGCTTGTGATTGGCTGCGGGCCCGCTGGCGGGAGATCCGATTGGCTGCGGCGCGGGGGGCGCGGCACCGGGATGAACGGCGGAGGGGGAGCGGGAAGTGAGGGGCGCGCGGTCAGAGGGGGCGTGAGGAGGCCGTGGGGGCAATGGGGGATTTTCAGCGCCCGGGGGCAGTTAGATGGAAAAAGAGTTCTGAGATCATCGAGTCCAACCTATGACCGATCACTGCCTTCTCAACTAGACCATATCCCTCAGCGCCACGTCCAGTCTTTCCTTAAACGCCTCCAGGGACGGTGGCTCCGCCGCTTTCCTCCGCAGCCCGTTCCTATGTCTAATCACCTTTTTTGTGAAGAAATTATTCTTAATGTCCAACCTAAAACCTCCCGTGGTGCAACTTGGGACTATGACCTCTTGTCCTGTCACTTGTTACCTGCGCGCAGAGCCTGGCCTCCACCTGGCTGCACCTTCCTGTCAGGGAGCTGTGAAGAGCAAGAAGGTCCCCCCTGAGCCTCCTTTTCTCTGGGCTGAACCCCCCCACCTCCCTCAGCCACTCCTGGTGCTCCAGACCCTTCCCCAGCTCCGTTCCCTTCTCTGGACGCGCTCCAGCCCCTCCATGTCCTTCCTGAACTGAGGGGCCCAAAACTGGACACAGCACTCGAGATGACCTCACCAGAGCCCAGCACAGGGCAATGGTCACTGCCCTGGTCCTGCTGCCACACACTGGGATGAAGGGGGCCATGGGGGCTGTGGGATGCAGCTGTCCCATGCAGAGCAATGTGGTGGTTTCAGGGAGCTCAGGGGTTTGTGTGTTGTCACCCTGGGCGAGGGTGCAGCTCACTCTGTGGCTGTTTGCTGGACATCCCTTTGTTGCAGAAGGGCACCGTGAGGTGAAGCTGTGATGGGACATATCCTTGGGAGTGTCCCTGTGTTTTCCCAGAACGCCCATAACCTGCTTCCTGCCTCCTTTGCAGGTGCCCAGCAGCCCCAGGCTGTCACCTTTGTGAGGCAGTGGTGGTTGTCAGCATGACTCCTCCATGACTCCTCCATGACTCCATCTCCCTTTTGGTCACACAGCTCTGAAAATTGGTTGTTCATATTCTTTCATGCGCATCACCTTTTTGTGGTCTCTTGTGGAAAAAAACCCCAAACAACTGTTTACCCTAAAACTCAGAATACAGGCAGGAAATAGTCAATGTGTTGTTGAATGTACTCTGAGTGCCACCACAGCAGTGTGTGGTATGATGGGTTGAGATCTGTTTTGGGTCCTGGTGTAAATTTGCTTTATAAATTAAGGCAAATAGTTTACATTCCCATGGTTTTCAATTTTATTATGAGAAGGGATTAGTAATTCTTCAGAGTCTGTTAAGTTACTGATGCTGAAAAACAATGAGATCAGGTCTATGTAAATAGGGAAATGAAACATCCTTTAATAGGACAGAGCACAAATCATCACTATTTTAAATTTCACCCTAAAAACTGAGAAAAAAGACATGCTTATGGCTTCATAACTGACTGAAGTAGATCTGAATTCCATTCTGTGTACCCTGCTAGATGTTTGTTCTGCTGGCGGTGTAGATTTCAGCGTGTTTCTTCCTAATGGTTTTCACATATGTATGAGTTAGGCAGGTTTTGCTACCTGTGTGTGCCAGCTGTGGAGTGGCTCTAAAATGTGGTACAATAGGCTGAATAAAGTGACACGCCCCTGATTCACCTTGATTTATGGAATGTAGCAGATGTGGCAAAATGCAGGCCTGTAAAAGACAGAAAAAACAACTCCAGGTGAGCTAGATAAGAATTCTTGCAGCTACTCATGTGTTACGTGTCGAGTTCAAATCAAGGTCTTTGTGTATTTTTTTTCTCTTAGTCTCTTTTTGGTTGCACAAATTCAGCTTTGTGAATATGCACATGACAGCTGGTCATGTGGAGGAGAGATGTGTCCTTTATGAATTATTTTGTTGTATTGCCTTAAAAATATCTGTTACAGAGTTTTGTATAACACAACTATTTGTTATAGAGTGAACTAGAGCTGCAGAGAATGCATAACAGGGCAGGTGCAATATTTTAACCAATTTCATCAAGTTACAATTGAGTTCTTGTTAAAACCTTTATGCACAGATGCAGACAAATTTTAAGCATCGAGGCTCTTTTGCCAGCCTACTTTGCAGCATAATTATTCAGCTACTCAGTCCTAAAAGGTGTGAGTAATCTCTTGTTTACCCTTGCCCACATGCTTTGAGAACTATTTGCAGTATTCACTTAATCATGAGCCCAGCCTAATGTGGTGTGCCCAGTTTGACACATCATACAGGCAGCATACCGCAGCAGCTCTGGACTCTGAACTGGTCTAGCCAACAGGTATCTAATGTGTTTAATACAGCTCTTGGTTCCATTTACATTGTTTGCCTACAAGAAATGGGTGAGTTACATGTATACTTATATTAAGAGGAGTAAAACTGGGCCCTACTGAGATGTTTGCCTTTCTTCACCTTGATCTCTCTATTGTATTTCAGCCCATGTTTGCCTGTAGAAGCTGCAGTTCTGAGCACTAGGTCCTGCCAGAAACTGTACAGATTTACTGCTGGAGTATAATTGAGCATTTGCAGCTCAAAAACCATTAGTCAATGCCTGGAAGTAAAGGGTAGGCAACCTCAAAATATTCTCAGTGGTATTTAGGTTTAGTAAAACCCTTACTTTCTGGATGGGAAATCATACCCTGTAGTTGGCAGTGTTGTAGAGGTGAAGCAACTCTGAATTTATTTGGATTAATTAAATTTGGGGTTAAATTTGGATGAATTTAATTTGGATTGTTCAGCCTGGAGAAGAGAAGGCTTAGGGGTGACCTAACTGTGGCCTTCCAGCACCTGAAGGGAGCCTACAGGAAAGATAGAGAGGGACTTTTTACAAGAGCATGGAGTGACAAGAGGAAATGGTTTCAAACTGAAAGATACCAGATTTAGATTGGATATTAGGAAAAAAATTCTTCGCTATGAGGGTGGTGAGGCCCTGGCACAGGTTTTCCAGAGAAGCTGTGGCTGCTCCATCTCTGGAAATGTTCAAGGCCAGGTTGGACAGGGCTTGGAGCCACCTGGTCTGGTGGAAGGTGTCCTGCCCATGGCAGGGGGATGGAGTGAGATGATCTTTAAGATCCCTTCCAATCCATAGAACCATTCTATGATTCTATGAAAACTTGATGCTGCATATGAATAGCTCAGCTATTCGTATGGAGTGCTTTCTTAGGGACATTTTCATTACTTAATCTTGAACAGTAAATATTTCCTGTATTTCCAGTTTTGTTCTCAATTTTATCCACGTGACGGAGATCTGTCACCATTTTTGCTCAGTAGATTTTTTAATCTGTCATTTAGCCTATCAATTACTTTGTTTTGATGCATCTTTATAAAATTGAGATGAAAAAATTAGATGTTTCATGAAACCATAAAAGAGCTGGGTGAGTAACAGCTGTTAAACTTTGTTAGACCTTAATCTTTTAGTGCCCATTTAATCCGAAGCATTGCTTGGATATGGAAGCTATAAACAAAAAAGGCTCTTAACCTTGCTGTTTCTCAAACTGTGTGGAAGGAGATCCCTAGGGCTGCATGACAGGGTGACTGTGGTGTCTCTGCCTTCTCTATTTCAGTTACCAAAGCCTCCACTGCAAACCAGCTCGAAACTGGGTTGCTGAGCTTTTCAAGGGTGCTTGGTTTCAGAGATAAACAAGGCTGTTGAAATGATGCCAGATTTTAAAGGCAAACAAAAATGTTTTTCTTGGAGCAGTTGGGCAGATAAAAAGTCAGTATTTCTTAGGCTCTCAGGTATTCCAATGGAGTTTCTGACCATGGACTTGAAGAACAAACCAAGTAAGGCTTTACAAAATGAACTGGAAGACCAAAAATAAAACGCTTTGAAACATCCAAATTGGGAATAATTAGACCCTGCAGCAGGCAAAGCAGGTTTTCAAATGTGTGCTGACAATGACTCCTGGTATTTTTAACAACTAAAAGTTGCTGATAACATGAGAATTGGATGTCCTGTGCAAGTTTTCTGTTGTTTGTCTAGTTCCTACTGGAGAAGTGTCTGTCATATGCAGAGTGAAATTTATGGATGTGTTGGCTTTAAATACACCTTTTATGCAGCCAGCAGCAAAGGAAAATCTGGGTGAAGGTGAATCACCATTACTACAGTGGGGTCCTGGATTCATGAACCAGCTCCTCAAGACTGCAGAATCCAGGTCAGTGTTAGCAGAACAACAAATGGATTTCTGCATGCCTGCTTCAAGGATGTGCTGACTCCTGTATGAAATGTCATCATCAACATCTTCTACCAAACCACTGTCTTCTGAAATTGTTCTTTGGTGTGTTTGTTTTCCTTACTGCAGCACAAATAGAATACAGATAAAGGAATAAAATGTGGGATAAAGTCTTGTCCTCGTGCTGTTTAGTGCAAGATTGGCAGTGCATAGATGTGGAGGATTACTGTTGATGAACTGTGTAGAGATGAGGTGCTGCTAACAACAAAAGTAAAAGCTGAGGCTGGAAATGGTGCAGGAGTTTGCGGTTGATTTCCTCCAGGTACTGAGTGCAGCCAGGAGTGAAAACAAAGTGGTATGAATTTTTTGCAAGTCCCTTGTAATATGTCTGTAAACCATGACAGTCTGTCTCCTGGAGCCCACAGAGCAGTTTTGAAAATGTCCTTGAACTACATGTTGCAAAGCTTTGGAAATTTTGGAGCTTTATGAAGGAAAAAAGTTGTTGGGTTTTTTTTGTAAAGCCTACATCCTGAATGGCCAGGAACATTCATGATTTTTCATTGAGTTCACTTAAGTGTAAATGAAGGGTCTGATCCCACAGGATGCTGAGAGCCCTCAGTTTCTGAGGGACACTAAACTTTGTTTACCATCATCCAGTTTCAGGTTCAGCTGTTTCCAAGAATTCTGAGTGTTTTATTTTAACTATTCCATTTTTTTTGCATCTCTTCTATCTGGAAAAAGATACTTTAGAACAAGCAACTGAAGGACCTCAATTTCTTTAGGTTATGAAGAAAGATTTACAGTCTCTTTGCTTAAAGTGTGCAAGTATCTTCATGGAGAACAAATAAAATTGAAGGACTCTTTTAATTAAAGCACTAAAATCATAGCAATATCCAACTAGGAATTACTTGAGAAATTCCAGTAGAAACAGGTTGCTATTTCTAAACAGGGCTGTGAACCACTGAAGCTACTTCTGGCACTGATGGATGAGTTGAAGTTTACGATATTGTGGAATGTCTAGAATATGTGCAAGTTATTGCTTCAATAAAAGTGTACCCAGATAAAAGTCTTGGGAATCTGTACTAAATAGTGTGGTGTGGGGGTTTGCCTCTAATTCTTGATCTCTGAGAATGTGTGAGGTATGCTGCTTAGGGGTCTGATATTCTTGTTACTGTTCCTTCTTCCCACCCTTCTCTTCCACTCTGGAGGCAAGGGATAACTGACTCCAGCAATGCAGGAATTTCTTTGCAAGTCAGTCTTCTGCTTGTCATTTTAAAATAAGTGCAAAGTGGAGGTGCTGATTTCTGTTGGGGTTTCAGGGTGAACAGCTAAAGTTTCAGTAGTAGCTTCAGCAGAGTGTGCCAGAGCCCTTATCCTTCAGATAAATCAAATTGCTCTAAGCAAACAACTTAAATACCAGTAAATGTCTCTGTGTGTTTGGGCTGCTGAGTTGTGCTCTGTATGTCTCTGCAGAGTGAGCCAGGCAGTTATCTAGGTTCCTAGCCTGAGTTTTGATGTCCTTTTGTGGGCTTCTGTATGTAGATGAATACCAGCTCTGCTGTCTAAACAGACCTATCTATTGTAGGGAGTTCTGATGACTGGGCTGTATTAAAGATCATCTTCATCTCCTTTTGATGTAATTATTTCCATCTCTTTTTATGTTATATTTTGAGGTGCTCATCACTGTCCCCTGGACTGTAGAAAAAATCAGTAATTTGCTTATTCCAGGTGCTGAACACTGACAAAACTAACTTGTGTCTAAGTATGCTAACTGGACTTGTAGTCGTGTTGATTCTGGTATGTCCTGCATTAAGAAGAATAAGGTTAGAGTAAAACCAGAAATTCAGTCATAAAGTGAAAATTGAACCTTGCAAATGAGGAATTCTATCGCTCATGTTCGTTTTCCTTTTATGAATTTTTCTGCTTATGGTTTTTGTGCTTCTTTGTGTTTCTGCAAAGCTGGTAACCAGCATTACCAATGGCTCACATGGGTCCAGATGGTCAGGGACACAACCTGGATTACAGAATTAGCAGCGGAAAGTATTGTTTTACTAACTTCCACATTAATTCTATGCCTTCTAGATTTGAGAGCAGAGGAATTTAGGGAATGGATGAAATTGGTGATCTCTGTTTTGTAATCTTGCATTCTCATGGCCTTGGGGCTGGGACTGTTACTCAGAGGGCTTTAGTTGTGCTGAGACCTTTTTTTGCTCTCTTGCCGCATACAACCTCTTCCCTCACTTCTGCGCAGGAGAGACGTCCCATTTCACTGGACACTGAATGATACTTTTCTCTTGGAGGGTGGCAGAAGAAAGAATAATTTGGGTAACTCACAATAAAGAAACCCACATCAACTATATTTATTTATTTTAAAATAATACTCACCTTGTGCTCTTACTTCTTGTTTTACTTGTGATATTTTAAACCCTCCAGCAGGTGCTGCTGCATCTTGCAAATGTCGTCTTCATGAAGGGAAAAAGTCATGGACTGGACTACAACTGGACTTTGTTCTTTGTTTTGTGTCGTGAATATTTCTGTGTTCTCTTTTTTCCTCAAACTGTTTGCCGGCCGAGTTACTAAGGAGTGATTTTTTTATGATCCCAGTGAGTTTAATCCTGCAATCACTCTGTAAGAAGGGGTTGAAGATCAGTGGGAGTTGCTGATCAAAGTCACGCTCAGAGCAAGTTGAAAAGACCCAGGCAGAAATACATTTGTCTTTCTACAACATACTAAGAAATCCAAGTGTTTTCTTAGAAGTTAAAAGTAGTCCTAAAAGAAATTGAATTTATAAAACTTTCCAGCTGTTTTATTGCTTTTCCCAAGTTTCTTGAACTTCAGTAATTTAAGTTCATGATTTTAAATCAGTCTCCTCATTAGCTTTGGTCTTGAGTGCTAGAAGTTTGTAAGACAGATTACACAGCACACATTTCAGAATCTCTGGGTTAGGATTTACATGTGAGGAATTGTGCTGAGTTACATACAGGAGATGTGCTCTATCCTGTTTGCTGATGGACCACTTGTGCCAGGCAGGAATGTGTGGGTAGGAAGAATTGAGATTAGGCCTTGGTAATGGGCAACATATTCTTAAAATCCTTGAGTTGCATCAGGCCAGAAATGCCCTTGTGATCTAAGAGATCTTATTGTCTCTGATATTTACCTGGATCTTTGTACTGTACGATCGCAGTGATTAAACTTGGTTGTAACTATGATCCTGGCTCTTTTCAGGTTATCTAGGAGCCCTAAGTTTAATAAGATGAAATATTGATTTGCTTTTGATATTTAACTTTAGTAGTACTCTAAACTGTTCAATGTAAGAGTAATGGCAGTTAACTACAGTAATAAATCCCAGGCAGGCAGCACCTGCTGCTTTACCCTGTGAAACAGCATGTGTTCCCTTCTTCTTCTGTCTGAGATGGCTGGAATTGCCATCTTTCTCTATCACTTCTCTTCTTTATTTCTTTAAGAAATCCAGCCTGGCTGTGGCAGTTACCTCTCAGGAAGTTACAAGGATGGGTCAAGGGGAAAAGACCTTCACTTTCCTTTTGGCTCAATCCCCAAAGATTAAAAAAATTAGTTTATAAGAATTCTTCTAATAATCTTTGTAATCCAGATGCAGTAAGCATAGAGATAAAAAGCCTTTAGTCAATAAGGCCTGAAGTTCTCATGACTTTAATAAATTAGTAACTTTATAATAATTTAATAAATTCAGGTTTGGATCTTCTGGGAGTTTCAGCTCTGTTGATTTCAGTTGCTCTGTAATGTGCATCTGTCTCTAGCAGTTAATTTTATGCTAAAGCTGGCAATATTCACCCACTTTAGATTCTGTGCAGTTTGGTGCATTTCTCCATTCATTAGAGAAAAGGAACTGTATACACAAGGTGGCAAACTAGATTTCTGCAGTGTATGTCTTATGACATGGAGATACATAACCTAAATGTGATTATAATTAATTGATGCATTATGTACATGTAATCATGATTAACTTATCCAGTACTTTCTTTTCCTATATTCCCAGGACAGCTCATGAGACCTCTTACAGTTTTGGCCCCAGTATATAGTTGAGAGGAGGAAAAATGCCAAGTGTGAAGTATGTGGTCCTCAAAGTGAACGAGTGGCAATGTTGGAAAGAGTTAAAATTTACAACTTTATATATTTTTTTAAGTGTATTTTTTCATAAAAGGTCATCAGTTGTTGATGATGTTGTAAGTAACCAGTAAAATGTTGCAGATGATCTCTTGTATTGTTGAGGCAGTTTTACCTTGCTTTTCCTTGAAGTCTTTGTGTGCTGAAAATAAGAGTAAGTGGGTGAAGTCTGTGTTTCTACCTCTTCACATAAATAAGATTTCCAGTAGAACTATTTTTGACTTCCTATGTAAGAATACTTATGTTTTACTGTAGCTTTCTAGTACTGATAGGTTCTTCAGCTGTTTTTTGCTATACTTAGCCAGGCAACATCTCAAAGAAAAACTCATTACAGCTCCTGAGATACAGTGTCCAGGAGTCAGATCGACAAAGGGGTTAAAAGCGAGACAGCCTTTTACTTCAGTGGAAGTGCAGTTGTTGATTCAAGGCTCTCAGTAAATGATTGTTGGAGATCTGCCATGTGTAGCTGAGCATTCAGAAAGTACACCATAGACTCTGCTTCCTCCTGAGGAGCCTTGTCTGTCAACATCTCGCTTTAATTGTAGTCTGGTAAGACACCAGCAGGCAGGCAAAACTCACCAGCCAGCAGCCATGGAAGATCCAGTCTTTACTGACATCAATCAAAATGCTAATGACACCACTGTCTCTGAGGTTGCAGATTCTGAGGAAAATAAATGGGGTGATCTTTCTGATCATGTCCATGAAGATTCAGCATCCCCTTTTTCCATCACTAATATCCCAGAAAACACGGATGGTAGTCAAAAGAACTCAGAAGATAGCTGTAATAATTCTGTGGCCTCTCAGCATGGAAGTGATGGAGAAGATGATTCTTCATCTCACCATGGTGCTGAAGAAGACCACCCACAGCATCAGATGGATCTAATGAGCCCAACTCAGGAAGACATAGAAGGAACAATGTTTGAGAGCAACTTGCATTTTCCCCTGGATTTCCAGTTTCGTCAGAGACAGAGCACTTTTACCAACTCTTCAACTTCCCTCAAATTTCCCCTTAACAATAACTCTGGAGAAATGAACAATATTCAGGAAGATTTTGAGATTTCCATTTTTGTAAAGGTAAGAATCCAAGTGCTCCTAAGCGTACCCTAGTTTTAAACCCCAGATCAATGTGTGTGTCCTACAAATCAGTGAAGTACAGCTATCTACTGCTTTGCTCCCAACTCTGCTGCAGGGAGCCAATCCCTTCACTTACCTCTTGCACCTTTAAGCAGAGAAAGAGGTGATTTGTGTTGTGTGGAAGTGCCTGGGATTTCTTCATTTCAGGTGAAAGTATGGTGCAAGTATTCTGATTGCTGCTGCAATTCATTTATTCTGTAAAATCTCCCTGCTGTTACAGCTAGGAGAGCAGCTACAGCTACAGAGCAGCTACAGCTGCTACTGTTTAGTTGAGCTAGTTCAGCTATCCCCACATTTCACTATCTAGTAGCTGAGAGCTCAAAAGTAATAGTTATGAATGCTATGAAGAAAACTGAATATATAGTTTAAATAGTGCTCATCTCTGAATGAAGTCTTCCTTTTATTTCTTTCAATATTTAGATTTATATATTTCTGCGACAATTTCAACATGTATTTTCATTAATTTCCAGTTAGGTATAAATTACTGAGGGGGCTTTCACACCTTCTCTAACCTTGTAAACTATTACTTAGGTTTCGAAACTGTAAACACCTGTGTTCTTGAATAAACACTATGATTCCCTTCATAACAGCACTTGTATTTAACCTTTCTCAACATTTATTAGGCTGAAACACGGGCCTGAAAGTTCCTTCTTTTTCACTATACAAGGATGTTCAAGATCTTGTTTACCTTGAATAGGACAATACACCATGATTATAATATTCTGTTATTTCAAGAGAAGTCTCATGAAGTTTGTCATTTTTCAACATAAATAATATTATCCAAATCTGTTTCTCAGTTCCATGGGGGCTTTGGAAGCAGGAGAAGAGATTTTGTCACCACACATAATGAGAAGCGTTTTCAGCAGTCATTATTTGGTTAAATGACTCCCTGAAACAGCACCTGTCCTTTTTCTGTGACTGGATTATGGTCATTGCTAAAAATATGTTGATTATATTGTCAGAGTAAGAGCTGTGGCATTAGTTTTAGTTTATATTTCTGCATGTAGTCCTGTGTAGGTGTTAAAAGTTGCAGCAATTGAGTACATTTTGTTTGTTAGCAACTACATGGTACTAGCAACCTGAGAGCTGTATTTTGGCTTAAAATCATCTCTTTAATTTCCTTATTCTTTCACATTCCTCTTATTTCAAAATAACAATGTCTTCTTTTTCTGTGGATAAAATAAAAAATGTGTGCAGATGCTCCCATTCAAGCAGAGTTGTTTGGATTAATTTGAAAAAGTGAGAAGAGAGGCATTTTGAACAGAACTGTCATGGACAAGGTCTGAAGAAGTCCTTTTCCTTGCTTTTGTTATGCAGAGTAGCTGATTATCCCATAAAGGTTCTTATCAGCTAGTCCAGAGAGAAAGGCAAACTGTTCTCTCTTCACTTGCCAAACATAAGTGCCTCGTGTCTTTGAGATGTCCTTGAGCCCCAAGATATCCCTACCTGGCTGAAAGGTTGAGACATGGATCTCAGGTGATCCATGCTGTGATTCCAGTGGGCAGGGCACTGGATACTGCTGGTAGGGTGGCTGAACTGAACTCTGCTGTGTTTGATTCCTTGAGAAAGTGATGATATTTAGTTTTTGCCTTTATGCTTTTCTTTCTGGTATCAAAGTAATAAAGCAGTAACTCCATGAAGTGCAGATCCAGCTTTGCTCTTTAATTATCTAGATAGCAAAAGTCAGCCTGTAAAATGGAAGGTCACAGAGTAATGTATAACAAGAGTAGTGAAATCTCTGAGGGCTGTGGCTTCTTGCACATGGAACCAATATCACTGTTGTGTCAATAAATATTACTCATAGATGGTTCCCTTCTCACATGGTCTCTAGTCCACTTGAGGCCAGTGTTGCTCTGAAATTGGGTTCATCTGGGTTTGCACTTTTCTGCAGACACTAACAGTGATAGTAGGACCTTGTGCTGTGGGACAATAGTGGTCGTGACACTTCTTCCACTATTTATTCCTTCCTTTGTTTGTAGCACTAACAAATCTCTGTGAATGACTGGAAACATGAGTGTCAGAGGACTGAACACCAGAGAAAGTGGGAAGATTAAATGGTATCTAACTCACAGTGCAACTGGATGGATAATCTTTACAGTAGTCCATTCATCAGACACCAAGAAAATGTTTACACCATTTTAACTAATTTTTCACTGATTATCAGTACTTGGTAACTGTGTCATGTCAGTGGACTATTTCAGAATGTGCCATAAGGTAAAAAAGGAATTTTGTGTGCCTTTAACAGCAGAATGCAGCATGTACCAACATGAATCTTTGTGAATCCAGCACGTCCAGGCTTGTCACAGCTGCCTTAATGCCCTTTCAATAACACTGTAATTTCTTCAAACAAAAGCCTTTGCAATTTGAACAGAAATATGACTGGCACACAGGCTGTGTTACTGGGTGCACAGGACAGCCTGACCTAATCATAGCTCCACGGTCCAGCCTTCTCACCTGTACTCTGTATTTTCCTGTTGAGCAGCATGTTTGTTGTGAAAGTTTAGGTTTCTTTGAAAATTTTAACTTATTTTGTTTTCCTGAAGCTTGAGTTGCTATTTAAACACTAGTCCTCCAATTTTCTTTTCAGAAGAAAATTATTGCCCTTCTGTTTTTTTGATGACCTGAGACTGACTGCAGATTATACCCTCTGTA
This sequence comes from Eulacestoma nigropectus, assembly GCA_013397775.1. Taxonomy (NCBI): domain Eukaryota; kingdom Metazoa; phylum Chordata; class Aves; order Passeriformes; genus Eulacestoma; species Eulacestoma nigropectus. Next base: position 701,947 of record VZTE01002905.1, read on the forward strand.
CTCATTTGTGCCATAGGAACACTGTTCGCAAAAGAAGCAAGGTAATACTTTACCCTAAGCAATAAACACCTTGTGTTAGGCAAAAATACCAACGTAGTACAGTGGTTTAGCATCATCAACCTGCACCTGTTGGACCACTGCAGTGGAGTAAAAGACTTATGGATGCTGGAGAGCATCTCTGGAGATCATCTGATCCAACTCCTTACTCAGAGTAGGATCACCTACAATAGCTTGTTCAGGGCCACATTTGATTTTCAATATTACCAAAGATGAAGAAACCACAACTTCTCTGTGCAACCATTCTAATGTCCTACCCTCATGGTAAAACTATGTTTTAAATGTTTTATGTATCTCAATTTGTGCCCGTTGCCTCCTGTCCTTTTTGGTGGATACCAGTGCTTATATTTAAGAAATAGAATCTAAGCATTTAGCTGTTTCTGTTTGGAATTATGGTATCCTTTAGTAAAATTCCATTAAGTCAGGAGCTGGAAAAGAAAGGACATTTTTGTTTTTTCCCACAAGATGCTTCCCCACTCCCTCATTTGAAATGCTGAGTCCTGCACTTGGGTCACAACAAGCTCTGCAGTGCTGCAGGCTGGGACAAGAGTGGCTGGAAAGCTGGAAAAGGACCTGGCGGTGCTGGTGACAGTGGCTGAACATGAGCCAGCTGTGCCCAGGTGACCGAGAACACCAATGGCACCTGGGCTGTACCAGCAATAGTGTGGCCATCAGGACCAGGACAGTGATGTCCCCCTGTGCTGAGCACTGGTGAGGCTACACCTCAAGTGCTGTGTTCAGCTTTGGGCCCCTCATGACAAAAAAGACATGGAGGGGCTGGAGTGTGTCCAGGGAAGGGAATGGAGCTGGGGAAGGGTCTGGAGCACAAGTCTGATGAGGAGCAGTTGAGGGAGCTGGGGGGAGGCTCTTGCTTTCCAAACTCTCTGAAAGGAGAGTGGAGCCAGGTGGGGGTCAGGCTCTGCTCCCAGGGAAGAAGTGACAGGACAAGAGGAAATTGCTCATGTTGTGCCAGGGGAGGTTTAGACTGGATATTAGGAATTTTATTTTTTTCTCGTGGAGAGGGTTGTCAGGCATTGGAACAGGAGCTCAGGGAAGTGGAGTCACCATCCCTGGACATCCAAAAACGTGTGGATGTGGCTTTTGAGGACATGGTTTAATGGTGAACATGGTGGTGGTGCTGGGTTGACAGTTGGACTCGATGATCTTAAAGGTCTTTTCCAACCTTAACAATTCTGTGATTCTGTAGTTCTATGATTTCTGGGTCAGGAATGTCTGAAGGCTCTAACTTGGTGACACAACCCTATGCTAGTTCCCTACTGACTCCCCAAGCTGAGCTGAACTGTTGTGAATGACAGACCGTGTTCTTTGCAGGGACAGTGAGACTTATCATTGTATCACTGGGAAAATCACACTTCTTCCTATTGAGTTGGCTTTTCTCTTGTTTTATGGAGCATTCTGGTATCTGTTGAGAAAATTCTGTTTAGGAATGTGTATTAATGGTTCAGAACACGAAGTCACAAACCTAATTTTAAGCATGTATAATTTGAAGAGAGCAGAAGCACGTGGATGTCCACTCAGAAGTTAGTGGTTAAACTGGTGCTTTGCTGAGCAGAACTGAGCATTTCTTACTACACTCATAATCTACAGATTAAAACAACTATATTTGCAATTTTGGGCTGTAAGATAATTGGAAGCATAACTGGGTGTCCAGATACCTTACAGCAATGGAAACCTAATTGACTCCAATGCAGCACATAAGGCTGGTGTTAAGCCTTATCTTCTCCACCGAGGTTTGCAGGTAGTAAGGTAAATTCAGGCTGAAGCCAGATGGCAGGTGTAACTGTCCATATGTACACAAAATTATAGTAGTTTGGCTTTTTGTGACATTTTAGCCTTTAAAAATATTTTTAATAATAAATCTAACGGAAGTAAGCAAATATTATTTTGGTTTTATGAATAAGCTTAAAAAAAGTTTGAGTGATTCATAATCCACCTTTTAAATAGTGTTAACTGAGCAACCTGAGCAAGGAAAAGATCCAAGAACTATTTTCAGAGTTTTCCAATCTTGGCAGATTTACAGACCAAGATGCTGAAGTTAACATGTACACAGCAGGAAATGACTCATGGGAAGCCAATATCCTAACATGATACCTGTTTTGATAATTAAAATGAAATTAATGGTTGTTTATTCCTGCAAATAGTCTTGAGATACCTTACAAGTACAGTTAAGTATAGAAGTACAAGTCTGGAAAATCAAGTGATGTGTCCTCCTGCTCTCAGTCTTTTCTAGACTATCCCTAACAGAGCTTCTTTGGGAACATTCAGTGATGCCAATTCAGCACCTATACCAGTTAGTCTCTGTCAATACTTAATTATTATCCTGCGACAAAAATGTTCCATTATTAAAATTCTGTTGCTCTGAATTATGCTATTTTTCTTTTTAATAGGCAAGACTTTTATGTATATAGAAGACTTAGACCAAATTTCCTTCAGTCTTTGCTTTCTTAAACTAAAAAAATTCAGTTACCTTCAAGCTTGAATGATCATTTCTAAATATTGAGTGGTTTGGTGTGTTATGGTTTGGTTTTTGTTTGTTTTAGGGGTGTTTTTTTGACCTTTTCCAGTCTTTCTCCAGTTAATTTATGTAATTCTTAAGCTCCAGTTTGGAGGTACAGGTAGTGCTAATAGCAGTGCCAATAAAAATTACTACAGCAAGTTCCTCTTTAATTCACCGTTTATCCAAATCTCTAGCCAGAACAGTTTATCTGCTGTATTTTAACATATTTTTGAATCCTTCAACATTTATATGATTCCTCCAGCCCTGGTGTTTTCCCAATAAATGCTTCAGTGACTGTCTCAACCATTTGTTACTTGCCCGTTTGCAAGCAGGTGTAATGCAGTAGCACTGCAGTTTGCAGCTGCCATTTCACTTGTAGAGCAGTAGGTTTCTCTTCTGTGAGAATTTAGGTTTTTCTTAGTGGTGTGGTCAGACTCTGATCACCCCTCACTGATAACAGGATGGTTTTGGAGTCAGAGAACTGCTCTGACATAAATCCAGTCTGAAGGACACCCACATCAGTGCTTTTGCTCTGCTAACTGAGAAAATAGGGATACGTCTCTAACACCTCCACACCACTGTGCAGACCCAGCGTGGCTTTATGGCGCCCTCTTCCACCCTGTCATGTACAGCAGACGGGTAATCTCTTAAGACTTAACATACAAACCTAATAGCTACTAACCCTGATTTCTGAGGAGGAAAACTGTGTTGTGGGTCTCTTCACAGCTGGATTTATGCCTATCCGAATTACTCTGTGTGTGTGTGTGTGAAAAGATTAGTGACGGCCGTTCTGTTACAGATAACACCCAGTCCCCCGACTATCAGTCACGAGCAGAACGTGTGTTTTAGCAGCAGGGAGAGCAGTTTGCTTAATCTTTTGGATACAAGGGATAAAAGGTCTTGCTTCCAACATTTCCTGAATCTGTGCCTTACTGAGGCACCAACAGAAAGGTCCGTGAATCAATTTTGAGCTGGCGCTCCCGTGCCCCGCTCAGCGCATGGCTCCAGCCACAGCGGTGTCCGGGCACAGCACAGTAGCGTAGCAACAGCTTCAAAATACAGACCTGTATTGTCTAGGAAATTGTCCCTGCACAGTGATTGCAGCAATGGCAAACACAGTGTAAATAATGTAGGTCACACCAAGTGAAAATTAAAACAGAATTTATTTACTCATTTATTTTTCTTCATATATGTTTCATCGTGTGACACTCTCTTTGTTGTTCTGAAAACAAGGCTCTTATCCCAGCATGGACTGTTTTTTTCTTTTGAAACATCTCAGCACCTACATTTTTGGAGTGAAAAATGTTTGGATTTGTGGATTGATTACTTCTTTGCTGGCATTGAAAACTTATCTGTGTAGCAGTACTGTCACCTGTTAAATTGATCCTGTCCAAAGCAGAGCGATTTGTATTATTTCTAATCGGTTATTTCAGAAGTACCTAAAGAGCAGCTCTACTTAGACTAATATTTTATAAACACAAAATAATGCTTAATCCCTGCAGAGCAACAGGTGATGATATATGTCAATTATTTTGGAGTCTGCAAGAGGAAAGCAGCTTTTCTGCTCTGCTCTTTGTTTTCTTTAGGTATCAAGGGTTGGATTTGGCTCATCCAACTGAAGGTGTGTCTGTAAGCCATTAACTTCACCTCTACAGGATATGTAGGCTCTTTTTGCAACAAAAAGCTATCTGAAATAGCACAGTGGGATGCTAATTCCTGTGGCCCAGTGCAGGCACCACCTGTAGGGTGAGGTTACTGATTAGGTAGACTCTGTTCATTGTATGGAGTGGGGCGTAATTCAGTTTTCCAACCACAGGCATTCCGTACTGGTTTAAATGTCTAAAGGCTTTTTCCTGGCCTCCAGCTGCCTCTGCAGGCCATGGGTGTCCCATAGATCCTGTCTCATATATGTTTATGGATTTCCTCAGCTATCCTATCAAATGCTTCTGGATATCTAGGTTTAGGCAACTGCATCAAGCTGTAAACTTTCACTGAAAACAATGGCATGGTCACCTGAAGTTAAAGAAATTGAATGCCACCAGTGACAGTCTAAATACAAATCTTGGATGACTAGATTAGATTAGGAGTAAATTCTGGTAATGGACATCTGGAAACAAACTTCGGATTGATTAATTTTTTTTTTCAGGCTTTTTAATTTCCCTTTTCATTTCAATGTCCTCACTCAGCAACAACTGACGTGCAATAGTGATCAAACATTGTGATGTTGGGCACTTCTGTTCACTGTACAGTCTAAATTAACTAGATAATATAATCTTAATGCATTTTAGCATCTTTCCAAGACTGAGAACCAGCACTCTTCCTTTAACTTCAGTAAACTTTTATCCATTTTTTTAAACAACAACCCCCATATATGTTTCTTTCAACTGTATTTGGTTTAGAATTATTTTTTGTTTCAGACACCACAGTAGAAGCGCTAGCTGAACATACTAGATTTGAATTTCTAAGTACCGCTTCAAACACAGTTTAAGATTTTAACTGTGAAAAGAAAAATTGTTTGTTTCTTTGGGTCATAAGGCCCTGTATTGGAAGGAAATTTTCCACTGTTCTGCCACTGTATTTACTGGTTCACTTAGAAATATTTTCAATGTCCTCTCATACCCTTGGTTGTGGCCAAAAAGAGACACATAAATATTTTTCTGTATTGGTGGCAATTTTAAAAATATTTACTGCTTAATGGGAAATGTTATGAACCTTTATGAAACTGCCTTCTGTGGAAAAGAAAAAAAAAGGAGGAAGTGTGTCACTGTAAAATGAGTCATTGATTTATCATCTGCAGGTATGATTTTTATATTTAGATCTCTAGATGGTCCTTTTCATATCAATTAATGAAACAATTGTAGTTGAATTTTTACTGTTGGTACTGCGTCTCTGATAATGTCAGACATCAGTGACATTCATGACGTTACAATGATGTGATCAGGGATAGATGAGAAGGGAATTGGTCAGTGCACAGGTTTGGTTTCAGTACATCCAGCAGTTTTTGAAACCAGGATTTTGATTCACAGGTTGATTGATTTTCTGTTGCAGCCTCCATGCAGGTGTTAATGAAGTAAAACTCGAGAACACATCTTCTGAGAGAAAACCATTATCTTCCTGCTTATATGTTTATAAAAGATGAGGCACAGAAAGGTAGAAATCTGCACATTGACCAAGATAGTTGCTTTGAGGATTCTAGGTAATCTGAAAAAAAATTCATGGGACTGGATGTGACTTTTTGGGACATGAAATTGAGTATTCTGTTACAGACAGCCTCATCATGTAAGGCTTCATTCATGAAGTGATCAAGGTCTATTTAGAAACTATTACTATTATTATTCATTTTGGAAACGTGTTTTAGAATGTCATTGCTCTGAAGGTTTGACACTTTAATTTACAAATTACCTTTATTCATGTGCAGCTAAAACATCCTTGCTCTTGTGCCAGCATGGTCCATTAGCATTCATTCATGCATTTAGCTCTTTTTAAAATCAGTTTAGGCTTAGCCAACCTCAGATGTTGTGGGGCTAAACCAGCCAATCCTTTTTGTCTCCATTTCTGCCAGTCGTCACAGTAATCCCCTTCTGCACATATTTTCTTTCCACAAAGGTGCCTTTTTTTTTTTCACAGCTGCATTTTGTCTCAGGTTGCTTCTGCTTTTATAGCTAAACTAAACAAGCAGCAACAAGATTCTTTTAATAACCTCCTGGTTTAAGATATCTATTATTGTTTAAGTAAACAAATTCTATTTGAGGTGAAATGTCTATGTTACTGTGCTTTGGGAGATCTCAACACTGTGTCCCTGTAGCTTGAGGGCTGTTTGAGAAGCAAATGGAAGGAGTGGGAGCTTTGCATCTGAAAACAAAGGTATTACTCACTCCTCTGACCTCTGCTTACTTGTATTTGTATCATTTTTGGATTTATTTTAAAATCTATTTGGTTAAACATCTGGCCAGGAGAAGTATTTTATAGTTGCCCCACATTTATCTTGCTCTATAAATATGTATATCCTTAGCTGTAATACTGGTACTTTGGGTGGCCTCTCTTGCAAGAGGGTCTCTGTTAGCCAGAAATGGCCAGTGAGGTGCCCAAATAATACTGGCAAGTCCTCAGTAAACAGGAATACTAGGAGAAATAATTTGAACTTATAAAGTTCTTATTTTTCTTAATTTCATCAGAAATTCTTCCTAATTTTAATATCTATTAGCTAGGAACTTTCCAGATGAGTACTGGACAAAATAATTCAGGAATACTGATTTTCATATAATAGACTTATTGACCAAACAGTCCTTATTTTAATTTTTTTTCGTTTGTTTTCTTAATATCGCAGTGTGATTCAGGCATGTCAGGTAACCTTTCTTGTACATTTCATGGACTTTTTCACAGGCCATCAAAAAGTACCATTAAGAGTGAAGACAGCACATATGTCCCAGTTGTTTAAAAAAAGAGGTTCTTCAGCACACTGAATGCTGTGATGCTTATCCATGAAAAGAATAAACCTATTCTCCTATACAAAGTCTTATATGCCTAATGTTTAGCTACAAGAACTTTAATTCACATTTTTCTCACCATTTTAAATTAATTTCTCAATGCCCTAAGTTACTACAAGGTCATATTTCCATGAAAAGTTGCTAAAAGAATATACTGGATGAAGGTCCAGTATCAAAAATCTGTTATACACCGTGTGGCCTGTTTTGAAGAGGCACCAATCTGTCTTCCCTTTCTTTGGTGAGCACATGATTTGTAAATAATCACAGTAAGTAGTTTCTAGTTACACAGTACATAGTTACCTGGTGACATAAAAACACCACCTTTGTAAAAACACAGATTGATTTATACGTATATCAGACTGAATGTTTGCATAATTTATTTGACTTCGTGAGGCACCTTAAATTCACTGATTTTCACCAAATATAGGCAAGATGCTTATCTATTGAATCAGTAACTTCCTTATGGTCCTAACTCTTCACGTCCTTGATGTGCTGGCGCCTTGCAGGAACCCTTATAAAGAGCAGCCGAAGTTCAGAGTAGCAAATTCAGTCATTTGGCTCCTCCTTGTGAGATTGCTGCGAGTGAAGTTTGGCCGGAGCAGAGTTTCTCTGCGGCCCCGGGCGCCGATTGGCTCCGCACCCGCGGCTGATAACAGCTAAAAATAGCCCCGGTATAAAAGCCCGGCCAGCAGCTCAGCCACCCTGGCATTCCCTCCTCGACTGCCAGGGAGGAGATCGTGCTCTCCAAGTCCCTGCAAGGATGTGACTGAAGAACACTCTGCTGCCTAATTCCACTTAACAATTAACTTGTCAAGACTGGACTGTGTGACTCATGGGGATGGTAACCAAGTACTGTTTTATTTAAAAAAAAAAAAAAGACACAGACTGAAGGCCAGATTTTCCAAGTAGTTTTCCAAGCAGAGCGTGACAGGTGGGCTGATGGAACATCTTTGGAAGTGTGCCTATAGAATATTGCCTACAAGAATGTTGTATATATATTCACATAATCACCTGTATGGAGAGCGTACTCTGTGATGATGGAGTTCTGAACATTTGGGAAAACAAATGTATTTTCATTTGACAATGGTTTGACTAAGCTGGCATTGAGGAGTTCAGGAGTCTATTCTTAGCTTGCTGTTGATTCTGGGGAAATTGGGTCATTTCCTTGCGTTTTTGTTTGCTTTCAAGCTTTTGTTTTAAGCTGTAGGCTGGGGGATCAGGGACTTCAGTGGCTGAGTGCATTGCAAGATAAATCTTCGGGTGTCTGAAGTCCTTTGGATGAATAAAGAAGACACCAGTGTCGAAGAGCTCCCTTTTTAAAGTCTGTCAAAATTTACACTGACTTGAAAACAGGGTGTAAAGAAGGAAAGAATTAGGAAGCATTAAAAATCAGTGACACTATCAGCCCTATCAATAGTAAACTATTCCAACATGTATTACTTCCAGTGGCTCTGAGTCCTTCTCTTTAATTTTATGAAGCTTTGCACTATGAAGTTTGTATGTGTGGATTCCCCTTCATTTTATTTACAGCACTTTAATTTTTTTTTGGTTTACAGTAATACAGTGCAAGGTTTATAATACCTTGGGAGAGTGATAGATGACCTGGCTAACTTGCTTTCAGTTTTGATTCTATATACTTAATTATCTGAAAAAGACTATCAATTACCTCTTAATTTGTTTAATTGCTAGATCTCTCATGGCAAGTGAGATAACTACAGATGGTGTTGGTTTGATAGTTCTGTAGCCTAAAGTCATCTTCTTCTGGTCACGAGACCCAGCATGGTTGGAGGTGATAGAAACTCCCTCACAGTGACTTCCACCTAGTCAAGATGGAGAGCTGAGTGGAGTCAAGCCTCACAACACACCCAACTTCATCCTCCTGAACTCTGCTTTTCCTCTCTAAAGGTCAATTTTCTGCATGAACCTGTAGTCAAGCCTTAACTGGAGAGTCTCTGTTTGCTGCTATCCTCTGCAGGGGAATTTAGGTTTTCTCTCAACATCATAAGATACCTTTATATATATTTATTAATTAGTCTGATATCAACTCTGACTTGCTGCTTGGCTAGAAATGGGTAGAAATTGCTAATAATGAGTAAAGGGTTCCATATCTCATTAGAACTTTTCTGACTGGTGTAGGTCTCACAGGAATACCTAGTCCATTTTGTACAGAATTGTACCAGAGTTGTCACCAAGATCAGAGCAGTGAGTATGCAAAGACAACCTGGGTTTTGATATTTTGGTGTTCCGTGAGGTTGCTCCCAGGTGTTGCAGCTGGTGACTTTCTTACAAAAGTGATACCTGCTACATATTCTGTGAAAATTTTGTGATTTTGGCAAAAGGTGACAAGTTTTTGGAAAATCTTCCATTTAAGAGGAAAAAAACCCTGGTCTTTCTAGTTAGACTAGCCAGTATTCCCAGTTCTGACAGACTTAAACAAGGCGACACCATTATTTAGACTGTGCTCAGTGCTAAGTTTCACAAAAAATTTACTTCTGGTCTTCAGCCAACCTCCTTTTTTAAGAATTGCCACCAACATCTTTCACTTAAGGATGTGGGGCAGGTTCTCTGAAGTCCTAGTGACCTGGGTTTGATTGTCACCAGCAAAAATCTGTTAATGTGAAAGTGTATTTGCAGAAGAGAAGTTCACATCTCTGCTTAACTAACCAAATTCTTCAGTTCTTTCTGGATGTCTGCATTAACTCTCCAGTGAAAACGGTCCCTAAGCAAAAAAAAAAAAAACCACCCAAAAACTAAAATGGAGTATCACCAAGTCAGCTTTAGGTGTTGCAAGATGTTGAACTCCTACTTTGAAGTTCTTAGGAAGGAAAAAAAGAACAAAGAACCCACCGTTCATTTCATAACAGCTTGAGGTGATGCACTAAGGCAAGTGAGCTGGCAAATGTTGTGGAAACTTTATCACAGAAGAAGTACCAAAAGGTGAAATGAAAAATGAATGAAGGCAATTTATTAAGGAGAATGGAAGAGTTCTTCAGTTCACTGTGAGGCTCAAGGTCAGCCAGCTGCATTAACCCAGGCGAGCAGCACTGCCATTGACCAGAGGCATCACCATTGCAGAGGTTTAAACTTTGCTGCCACAGAGGGATGTAAGGGTGTTGAGCCCTGCTATTTCACACTGATCAAGTGTGTGCTTTTCAGGGAGCAAAAATGCAGAGGCCCTTTTCTTAAGCCAAACAGTACACACACCACAGAGGATCCTGAAATCCACGGTGCAGATCCATGCACATAACCTGCTGTGCAGGTACTGATGCCAGCATGTGAACCCACGGGGACTAGCGTGAGTCATGAGTAATTTCAAACTGAGCTTCTGAAGGCTTCATCTTATAGAAATAATGTGCATCAGAACATAGAAAGTAATTTCAGCTTTCAGCCAAATTGTTTGCTAAACAACAGTGTGAAATATAAATGTATCCAATGAAATCAGCAGCAACTGTGCATTCTTTGAGCCTTATTTACTTGGAGGAATTGAAAACTAGTCTGAGATGTACATGAGTTATACATGCCATTTTGAACACTTTCTGTAAATAATAATTCGTAAATTTGGGATTAAAGGATTGTGTTGTATGCTTGTCTTTTGTTTGGGGGGATTTAATCCTAATTTGCATGCTCATGCTTCAGATCCCAATTAATTTAGACTTAATTTATGACAAGAAGCATACAAAGAAATGAACAGAAATAATCTAAATAGGGACTTGCAGCATGAACTCCTGTAAAATAAAACAGGAATAGGCATTACTTACCCTGTTGCAGACTTAGACATAAAATCATGTGATTTTTATTCTATGACAGTAGTGAGTCAACAACAATGGGTACATCACACTTACCTGGTGCTGTTTTTTCTTCATCATACTTAATAGCATGGAGGATGCATTTTAAAAAGCAAAGGCTGAGGATTTCTACATTTCTCCTTTCATCAGCTGCATTATCCATATAGCCCACAGCTTGGGACAATCTGTCATGCTCTCCATTGTATCTCCTACAATGCTACTTTCCAGAGCAGTCTCAGTCCTGGTTGGAAGAATCTTTTGTTTTTAATTGAAATGTCAGTTTTGGAATGATAGTAAAATAGAGGAATAAACCACAACCCTCTAGAAGCCTCTGTACTGAAATTAGGAGATGATTTTGTACCTTTTCAGAGCCACTTCCTTACAAATGGATACCTGTGGCTGTCCCAATGTGGGCACTGAGATCATTATCCATAATGAAATCCCTCTTCAGACTGAACAGCAGCAGGTTTTTCTCTTGAAGTTGTTAATGCTTATTAATGTTACAGCAAAGTTTGATGCTGCATCCATGTGAAAACATAATTATATATAAAAATAATTCCATGGTTTTGGACTAGAACTTTGCAAAACTCCAGTCTGAGCTGATTCATTCTGCTAAACAGAAGACTTTTATCCAGATAATTTTAGAGCTAAAATAATGCTTTTTAATAAAAAGATAAAGGAGAGCTGCTGTAGCTCATAGCTGTGATGGATTCATAATATCTGGGGATGGGTGTAGAGTGTGTTATCTCAAACTGGCCAGTTAATGGAGTGCAAAGTTTTCTGGCCTAGGCTTTTCCATCCTTTTCCATTTCTTAGGACATTCAGGCTGCACAGCTGTTGTATCTCTTGATGTCTTTTCTTCCATTACCTTGAGCACGGGAAAATTTACAAGAAGGAACAAAATCACAGTTCTTCCATCAAACCAACATATTTTGAGGTACTGTACATCTTTGGAGTCAAGGGAAAGTATCTGCCCACCCAGTGTTGGCATGAGGCTGATAAGAAGAGCTTTGTATGTTCTTGCATGTCTTGTACATTTGGGGAGGTGAACCTGCTGTCTGGCCCCAAATATCTGAGACAAATCCTTTTGATTTTTCTGAAATTCAAACAAGAAATTGATAGTGACACATTGTAACTCAAATAAAAATTAAAATTATTGGATTGATTCCTTGCAGTTGTTAACTTAAGTGTGTTGCATGTCAAAACTACTAGCATCCAATAAATGCAGTTGCAAATTGCCAGTAATTCAGAACTGTCTCTGGAAGAGATGTTTTCATAACCTGTTCAAACCAGCCTGGCTGCTGTTTAGGTGTGGGGATTTTTGGTAAGTAAGAAGATAAATAATTCCCTACTAAAATCATAGCCCCAAATACCATTTACTGCATTTATTGCAGCTGCACCAAGCTTTTACTTCTTTCTATCACAACAATGAAAAAACGTTGCTTGTGTCATATAAAACTTGCAATACCTGCTGTCATGGAATGAGCTGGATGGAAGCACTGGGGGCTGGATGTGCTTTGTGCCCTGATCCTTCTGGGTAACGTAGCAGTCCGCTGGAGAACTGCACGATAGAGTTACATTCTGGATGCTTGGCCTCTGCTTCACCCCCTCGGGACAAATCTTTGCTGGAAGTGAAGCTTGGATCAGGCCTGTGAAAGCTGATAGTGCGTCAGAGCTCACCTACAATAGAGGTCTTATGTGAGGACGCGGCTGTCCCTTTTCTGAAGCTGTCCTCTTCTTTTATTAATGGGATGATGTGCTCATATTAATTTCTATATCTCATAAACCTCAAACTATAATGACTTGGCTTATGAGTTCATAATTCAGTGTCTAATGTTCTTGCATGTAACTCAAAGCCTCTGCTACTTCTGACTTGTGAGAAAATGATAGGCCAAACTAAGTGACTTATTCTTTGCAGTAAAATGAGAGTGTACTAATTATTTATCAGTGTCTTACCCTTAATCTGGCTGAAGAAAGAGCTGATTTCATAACACACAAAAGAGCTGTTTAGACAGTAAAAACCATTATATTCAGAAAGGTTCCACCCAGATGTAAGCGATAAGTCAGTTTTATATGACAGAAAAGCAGTAAATGCATTAATAGATTCCTAAAGTAGTGCATATATATATATATATATGCATCTCTATATATTTCCTCCTACTCACTGCCTTCTACAATGCTTATCCTAAATTCAGCTTTCAGAATCTCTTTTTAAAAAATCAACATTATATGAACAAGTTATGTTGTCTACTATGTTTGGTCTCTTCTAGGGACTCCATGGGGGTATTTTTGAAAAGCAGAGGGGGTTTTGTTGAGGAGGGCTGGGTTATTCTTTCTGTGGATACCTAAAAGCACAGCTGGAATACCAGATGTGTGGTATCGAGTCCTCAACTTCTGTAGCCTCTGAGCACCCCCTATCAAGACGTGGGGCAGGGGTGAGTACAAGGTGGTGCCTTATTGGTGGAAGCAGATGGGGAAGGCACCTTCCAGTGGCAGCACTGCCCAGAAACACCCTGAACCAGGTGAGATCTGGCCTGTTCCTGCAGTAGTTTATATCTGGGTTAGGATGGAAATGGCTGCAGGGCACCTTCGCTCCCTTTGTATTGCAAAGTTTCCCTTCTGCTTTGCTGAGCCACAGCACAATAATCATCATCTGCAAACTAATTATAACACACCACTAAACCCAGACAGTAATTAGGAGGGAAGGATTTGAATGTTTTGACACGTTGAGTCTCTACTGAAATTGCTACATCTAGAGTTTGACTTTCAGAAGCACAAGGCACGCACAGCTTCTGGAGTGAGGGATGGCACGTGCACAGGAATCAGGCACTAAAACCAGAGATTTCTTTTACTTAAAAATTACTGCAGGATTTTTCTGACCATTATGTGTTTATCTCATTACCCTGGGCTCAGTGGAAAAAATTAGACACTTCTAGGGCACATTTTTTCATTCTAAAATAGACATCTAAATAGGTCACAATGCATCACAACTTGTAAGTGCCAATATTTTGAAAGCTAATTTTAATTCTACATTTTCGTTTAGCATTAGCAGCGTTACCTCATTACTGTGCTCAGAGCTGGCAGTATTTTATCTTCCAGAGCCAATAGAGATGGTCCTGTGATATAACTTGTTCAAACCACTTGCCTATATCAAAACAATGTTTTCAGTGAGGCTGGAGCTGCAGGTAACCTCAGTCAAGATGATCCATTTCCCATTGTTCCCAGGAACCCACATTAAAGGGAAATTATGTTGCCACAAGGTGCTAAAGCAAAACAATTTTTCAGCAAAACCCAAAAGCTTATAATTGCACAGTTAATAATGCATTATTTAGGGATGCATTTTAGAGATACAGTGATTGCTCTTAAGTTTTTGGCAGACTTTTATAACTGTAATGCATAATTACAATGCAATGATTCTTTCTGCCACATGTAAGTACATTTATCCCATGTTCTTGGAAGCTTGCCGGTAGGCCTAAGAATAATTGTACTCTAAATGTTTGGTAATTAATGTGCCTAGTCCAAAAATTACATGTAAAAATTTGAAATCAAAGGAGTAATAACACTTAATTCTCTTACAGTTAACCTTCCAGTTATTTGAATGAGTGCTAATTAGATCTAAAAGCCATAAGCATACTTTTACAGTAATTATAATGATGATTATGTTGTAATTACAGTTGCAACAGCATAATGAGATTTACTCATTAACCATTTCAGTGCTTCATGGCGTGCACATGAAGCAGTGGTTGCAGGAAAATTCCCGTAGAACTTACCCAAAGGGCCATGGAGATGTTGGCTGTGACTGCTCTGGAGCTGTGTCAAATGCCTAGAGGTCACGGAGGGAATTGGAGATCATCGCAAAAGCACACAGCTAAGAGCACTTTCAGGAAAGGCGAGTGTTTGATCATGTTGAAACCTTCCCCAAAAGGCCTCCGTGTGTCAGAAGGGAAGGGTAAAACTGCTCATGTCTGGCAGCTCGAGCTGCCAACAGCCTGTGAGCCAGAGCTTTGGCAGTCCTGAAAAGGGATCGGGGGCAGAAGTGCAGGAAGGAACTTCCCGAGGGCAGGAGGATACAAAGTCCCTCCAGGCAGGGATGGGGATGAGCAGGAGGGGCCATTGATCCCTTTGCCTCTGCCCGCTGTCCCCTCCTGTGCCAGCACTCCCTCCCTTCGTGCCTTTTGGCTGTGTCAGGACTTTCTATAGGTGCCACCTCATGTTCAGGGCTGCTGTGCGGTGCCCTTTGAGTCACGCAAGGAATGCAGGGCGAAGGAAGGGGAGTAGAGATGACAGCAGCACGTCAGCAGCAGGCTGAGGTCCTTGGAACTGTTCTCCCCTGCTCCACCCAGCGAATCATAGCTCTCCTGTCCCCGCTCTACAACCAGCACCCTGAGGGACACGCTGAGAAATATCTGTGGGACCCAAACATTCGCATTCCTCTGCTCCTGAGCTCCAAGAGCAATGGTGGCATCACAGGTGCTTCTCCCGTCCGAGTATTCAGTTTTGGCTTCTGTACCACACACACGGCGGGGGTTGCTGAGGCAAAGCTCTGCTTTTCTGCCCATTCCTTGCATTGATCCAATAGCCAGTGCTCAGCCACTTTTTTCCTTACCTTTCTTAGCAATAACAATATTAGGATTTTGAACAGCTAGAGTCAGGACAAACACCCTTCAGAAAAGCAGGGAAAAACATCACTGTTGCTTAAAGCAACGAAACCAGCCCTGCTGCAGAACTTCCTTCTTCCCTGCCCCTGGTGCTCCCAGCTGTAGAACGAGGGAGGGAACAACAGAAATGCTGAAAACGGGGAAGAGCAGAATTATTGCTCAGAGACTGATCCTGCCGTAGGTACCAGGAGCTTGTCTCCTCCCCTATGAGTTTAACCCCACCCTCTCTTTTTTATGCTCTGGGCTATTTTGGGCAGGCAGCGAGGGTTGCAGCTCTGTTCAGAGCACAGCAGCACTTGTTGCTCTGAAGAACTACCGTGACAGGGACTGCTCCTCTGCTGCCTGCCTCTTCTTAATTGTTATTAATTTAATAACCTGCAAACTTGTTTACTCCACTGCTTTCGAGCTTTATTATTACAAATGATGTTTTAAGAGCTTTGTGAGAGCGGTTCAAAAGGGAAAGTCACACGCCGTGCAGTTGAAACCTCCTTTTGCTACTTAATAGCAAGAGATCAGCTGGGAGCCTTGGGGGTGAAAAATGACAGACTCTGTTGCTGCTAATGGGGAAGGAAAGGACCCTGAAATTGAGCTCTTTGTGAAGGTAAGTTGCGCTGTGAACTGGACACTGGTGTGACTCTCGGATCGGCTCAGCTTCTACTGAATAATCAAACTTTAATTTTCTGGCGCTGAGCGGAAGCGGTGCTGTGACAGCCTGTTATCTCTCGCACACATGCTCACTCTGCTTTCTTCTTCGTGACATTAGAATTAGGTAATGTTGTGGAGGGAGTCAGGGTTCCTGTGTTTTGTTGTTAATTCTCTCCTCGTGAGTTTGTTCTGTTATTCTTAGCCTGCTGCCTGCAATGCACTGTGTCCTAACATTAGACTTGAGGCTGTAGGCTTCAGGTTTTGCTCTATGAATCCTGAGTTTCTTTTCCGTTTTTGGGAAGAGCTGAGAGGTACCAGGATTTGGTACCTCAGCAGAGGCTGTCAGGTCTGAAATGCTGATGGACCATAAAACAATAAGGATTGAGACAAGCTGTCAGTCTTCTGTTTATTTACTGCAATACTTCCTTTTCTTTCTAAACCAATAAAAACTTAATCAGTTTTTACTGTTGGTTTCCTCAGCCCAAAGCTCATTCTCATTTTATAGAAGGGTAATTGAGAACAGAAACCAATTTAATGAAAATATAGAAAAATGACTACACCTGTTAAGTGGTAGAGTTTCAGGATGTTTCATGTTGTGTACAACTGTTGGTCTCAGGCTATGATAATCTTACCATTAAAACCAGTGGCACAGTTGAAACTCATAACACATGCAACCTTATTAATAGCAAACTTGTACAAACTCTGTCTCAGTGAAGAGCTCAGATTTTTTGGTGTTCAGAGTGTGTTAAAGCCTTTACACGCATTGAGGCTGAAATTCCCAAAGCCCATGTGAAATCATGGAATGGCTTGGGTTGGAAGGGACCTTAAAGATCATCTTGTTCCAGTCCTCCTGCCATAGGCAGGGACATCTTCCACTAGACCAGGTTGCTTAAAACCTTGTCCAGCCTGACCTGTAACACTTGCAGGTCTCACTGAGCGTAAACCGCCCCTGTAAATCCATAGGATTATTATTGATATGTGGGAGTTACCTCAGACTCGTAGCAAACAGAGCCCTGAAAGATTAGGAAAGCAAATTCCAACTCCTCCCTTCTGTCAAGATGAGGGTATGTAATTGCTTTGTACTCCCTAATGGATGTTTTGGCTGTAAGTTAAAATGTCAGGCACATCCATGATGTGTATACATGGCCTCTTCACGCATCTTCCAAAACCAGTCAGTTCAGGTACAGCTGCTCTGAGTGAGCCAGCAGCGAGGTCTTTTTCCCTAACAAACAGATTTGACAAGAATTTCAGGTTCATAAGAGCCTCATAGATCCTTTGTACAGAGCTTAATGTTTTAAAATGAACCAGCATGAGTCCATACAGCCAGACTTCACCTCTTACAAGTTGTTTCTATCAAATTGAGTTAAATGGAGATGTTTACGGGCTAAAAAATAGGTTGGTGATGTTGTTTGGCACTCTGTCATCAGTCAAATGTGTGCTGGAATGGAAATCTGTAGCTACTGATTTGTTTTAGTGCTCACACTATTTCACTGAGGCTGACATGGATGTTTGTGATATGCGGTTCTTTGACTACATCAGCTGTTAAAGTGAAGGTCATTGCCCAGATTCATTGTGTGAGGCTCTGGATCCATAAGATAGTGAGAAAAATGAGCACTGCTTTAAACCAAGCCATGCCACCACCTGAAGATTTATAACTCCAGAAAGGCCATTTTTAGTAATGTGACTTCCTGCATAATGCATATTACAGGATTGCATAGAGACTCATATAAAACTCAGAGCTGGAGCAAAATAATTAATTGGTATCTTCCTGGAGACTTTCCATTTAGGTTGAAAAATTGCAATTCTTGATATTTTGGAAAGGTGCCATTAATTTAATGAAAAGTTTAAAAGACTGTATAGTAAAGCATGTAACCAGAGTATTAAATTATACACCTCAGAAGTTCCAAAATAAAAAGGAGAAGATCCAAAGGAGAGACAAGCTGAAAGCTGAAAAATAGGAGCATGTGAGAGAATCAGGAACTGGTGAAAACTTTTCTGGAGGGTGACTTTGCAAATAATAGGATATTAGTAAGGGGAGATAAACAGGAAGGCTGATCCAGGAGCCACTCTGCAAAGGAGAAGATACTTATTCTGTCTGTTTTAAGGCTGGAAAGAACAGAAAAGTGGCAACTTCTGGAGGACCATGAGATACTGGGATAAGTGACAAATGTAAATATACTGGACCACACCTGAGGCAAATTCTAACAGCAAAGAATATTGGGATCAATGAGCAATTCCTCACTGGATTTTTGTAGAGCTGATACTTCAGCCAAGGAAAAGGGTTCTGTCCTGCAGCCCTGAATGAACACAGAGAAAACACAGAGATCAGTGAAAAATATAGGGCAGTAGATGTGGCCTGGTGGAAACTGTAGCTTCCACAAGCCCAAATAAACCAGAAAGGGCTGTTTTTCACCAGCCATAGTGTCCCTAATTTTCTGTCTCAGGTTAAAAAAAGAAAGGTGTTACACAATTCGTCTATGTCCCTTTTCTGTTTATCAACCAGGAGCTCAGGAGCCTCAGACAGACAAGCAGAGAGCGGGGTTGTAACCAAAAGAGCTGCTCTGTAACCTAATGCAGGTTGGCTCAGGATCTCTGAGCCACACAGACAGGCTGGGCACCACCAGGACACAGCTGAGCTGCTGTGGCAGGGACAGGTTAAGTGGTTATCACACCTATTTGTTATCATCCCCATTGATTTCACTTGCTTTCTAACGGTGCCCTAACCTGAATCTGTGAAGCATTTTTTTGTGAACAAACGTTTGTTCTTGCAAGGTGCTTGATTGAGAGCAAACCCCCCCCAAATCTGGGGCAGGATACAGGGAGAGCGATGGTGGGAGCGGTGAGGTCTGCCAGGGAGGTGGTGCTGCCTCGATCAGATGTGCAGCTTGTGTGATCAGGCCTTTGCTGAATGCTGAAACTCTCCAGCAATTCCCTCTCTAAACTTGTTTGACAGGGAATTGGAGGAGGCTGCCAGAGAGGAAGGTTTGATGCGTGGTGCCGTGAGATGCTGGCGGCAGCAAGGCTGGGGAAGGGAACATCGAGAGGTAGTGCTTGCTCTGTGCTTAACCCAGCTTGTTGTAACTCAGGCTAATTTCAATCCTTTGTGTGCTGGAGAAGCTAAGTGCTTCTGTATAAATGACAATGACACCCTGATGGAAGGTGTACTTAGCTTTTCCTGGCAATCTTGCACCTGTATACGTGAACATAATGACAAAACTGAAATACTGCTCCTTTTACATGAAGTAATACAATTAAAATCTATAAGGGAGGATCACAGGACTTTTATGGCTTCTTTCTAGTTGCAATGGAAGCAGGTGTTTGGATGTACATTCCTTGCCTTTCAGGATTAGACTAGTACCTAGTATCAAAAGTTAATTTGAAGAGAGATACATTATACCCATGAAAAAAAAACCCATGATGCAAAGAAGACTGCATTGCTCAGAATGCAGTCTAGAAAGCAAACAAACCCCACAAGTGGATCAAAGTACATTTCATTTTTAAAATCTTCCGGCTTTAGAAACAGTCTATAACAAGATATATCTTAATCTGTATTCCTGATAGTGAAAAGATGGCGATATCATGGTGGTAGGAGAATGTGTGGTAAGCTGGCAGGCAGCTGCTTCTTGTTGTTGCAGTGATGGATTAGTACTAAGGATATGTTCATCAGTATCCTGGGCTGCACTAAAATCAGCCAGACCAGTTGGTCGAGGGAGGTGATTCATCCCCTCTACTCCACTCTTTTGAGACCCCACCTGCGGTGTTGCATCCAGCTTTGGGCTCCTCAGCAGAAGGAAGATGTAGACCCACAGGAAGGAGTCCAGAAGAGGCCACTAAGTTGATCACAGGGCTGGAACACCTCTGCTATGAAGACAGCTTGGAGAAGAGAAAGCTATAAGGGAAACCTTATAGAACCTTCCAGTACCTAAAGGGGACTGGAGAGGGACCTTCCACAAGGGCATATAGGATAAAGGGGAATGGCTTTAAGCTAAAGGAGGGTAGGTTTATACTAGATATTAGGAAGAAATTCTGTTCTTTAAGGGTGGTGAGGTCCTGGGACAGGTTGCCCAAAGTTGTGAATCCCTGACAGTGCTCAAGACCAGGCTGGATGGGGCTCTGAGCAACCTGGTATATTGGAAGGTGTCCCTGCCCTTGGCAGGGGGTTTGGAATGACATGGTCTTTAAGGTCCCTTCTAACCCAAACCATTCTAGGATTAGGTGAGCAAGAGCTTTTGCTTAAAAGGTGTAAGGCTTTACTACTCAAAGTGTTCACCCACAGTAACACTGAACACCCCTCAAAGGAAAATGTGAAGATGCAGCAAGTGTACCAATCAAAAGAGACCTCTCAAAGGCCTTGAGCTTCCACAGTCACTACTTCAGACATTTAACATGTCCCCATCTGCCAGCTGACTGGGTCCGTTAGGATTATGTCTAACAGTGGTGGCAAGATTTCTGGGGTTTTATGTTGTTTGTTTGTTTGTTGTTTCTTTATTCTGGCTTTTTTTGGTGCATTTTCTGGATTTTTTTAAAAGTTATTTCTGCCAAAAGGTGATTTCAAACCACCCTTGGTTTGGATTTGGTGAAGTTGTCACATAGCCTTAAAGGAAGATGTATATAAAAATGTTACACCTGTTACAAGCAATTGTCCCCCTCTATTAAGGCTTTTGTGGTTTTAATATAAGAGGGTCACTCTAATAAGAAAACTGATTTCAATTTCAGAATTTCAGGGTTATCACAGCCAGTACTGACTTTGCAAACAGGGAGAGATAACTTGATAGGAACCTTTAACACTTTATAACAAGACAGGCTCTGCGGTGTATTTGATTCATAGACTGCCCTCAAAAAGTTTTTCTTACTGATGATTAGAAATCAGAATCAGAATGGGAGGGCTCTAAGTTCATTTCTGTTTCTTGAGAAGTGTGGGTATTTCCTGGGTATTATGAGCTCAGCTTGGCTTTCATACAAAATCATTCCTATGTTTAGCTAAACTTTCTAGATAAAGAGGAAATAACAAAGATTTAAAAAGCACGAAGGAAGAATAATGATACTGAAACATCTGGTCCAACCTGTCTGGTGCTCCAAGACTGACAATAACATTTTTTTGTTGCCAAGCCTTTCACATTTTGAAGGAGCCACAACCACCCTACAAAGCAGATATGTACAGTGTGTGCAGTCTCTGACACTTTTCAGCTGTCACCCTGGAAGTGGTGTGAGCACAGGGTTTATTGTGTCTCTTGAAATTTTACCTTTTGGAGCTGCCAAGAAGGTGATGGGCACCATGGTTTGTGTCTCTTCAAACTTCTTTTAGTGAGGCAGTGCATGATCAGCAGCCTGAGTCTCCTCTTCCAACATCCTGGCCTTGTGCTTTGGTATTGAGGTTACAAAATTTACAAGGTTTACCAGTAGTCTGGACACCAGGGAGGAAGATAATTTGACTAGGTTTGTTTAAACACCCGTAAATGAGTTTCAGAAGTTCCATGAAGGGGAACTCGAGTATTTCAGTGTAATAGTTCTGCTAAGATATTGTCAAATCTGGAGTGACCAGAGTGACAAATCAATAACAACTCCACTTCTGACTTGCCTAAATCAGGGAAATGCTGCCTGGACTGATAGTTGCTTCCCTGATCTTTTTATTAAGTGTTTTCAATAAAATCATTAAAAAAATAGTCAGAGGAAAAACATTCATCTTGGCAAGATTTTATTTTGCTTTGAACTTACATTGTTAAAAAAAAATGCAATAAATTGCCAAATAACTGCCTAGCAAATATTTTAAAATTACAAATTGCTTATTTTTCCTTGTGATGAAGAAAAACAATACTTTAAAGAAACTTTAGCCTGAGTTATACAACCCAGCGTCTGTGTGTCTGTTTTGTCTCTGAGCATTAGCAGGTTTTGTTTTGCGTCAAGACAAGGGCCTCGTTGGTGGGAATATTAGAGACAGGCAGTAAATAGTTTCAGCAGGCCAAGTTTGTAAAATGACTTGTCAGGGATATATTCACTATCCCTGCCACCTTGAATCTAGTCTGGAATGCTTTTAAGATTGCTTGGGAAACTGGTTCTCAATTTGAGAAGGGATTTCCAGCCGTGTCGCCTGCCGAAGTTCATGGTCTAATCCTTAGTTTATGGTTAAAGGTCAATGACACCTTGATCTGCCTTGGTTTGAGGGTTTTCCTCTATAAATGGCTGTGACTACTTGCTTTTATTAAATATGATGGCATTGACATATATGTTAATTGAGATCAAAACATCTGATTAAAATGAAACATATTCTAATACTTTGTTGAATATGCATAACTTCTTTACATGCCTTTATAAATTGGATCCATTCGAATAAATAAGAATTCAGAAACATTCATCTTGGGTCATGGCCACAAAAGTGAGTCAGTTTTGTACTGCTGAGTTCAGTGGCAGCAGAATTAGGCCAGCCTAAGTGTATTTGAGATCTTGTTTAAACTCCACTTGCTAGCTCCTTCCTTTATTCCAGCTTTTCTGAGCTACACAGTCAAACTGGGTAAACACTGTGTTTAAATTTTGCCATGAAGAACTGGTGATATTCATAATTATTATTGCTGGTACTTAAAAATAGCCACCAGTGTGCTCTGGGTGCTCTATGTTTAGCTGCAGGTTGCTCCTTTTCCATCTCTGGCAGCTCCCATTTGTCAGGCTCACAAGTTGTTGCGTCGTGGTTCAGCAATGACAGTGAAGCTCCAGTAAGTGTCCTCAGGAAACTTTTATTGGCAATACATGGCTCTGCTGAGGCTAATCCAGAGCAGCAAATGTCACTGGGATCATTTGACATAACATACCAAAAATACACAGGGACCCTTTCCAAGAGGGCCAGCAGGAAGTACGTCTACCCGTGCTCCAGGATTTAATGTTCGTATCAATTCACCTGCCTATGTCAAATAGAGTTTAATGGAAGGCTGTGTAAGGATTGTTTAGGAGAATGCATTGATCATCACAGCAACAATATCACATAGTTCTTGTGTGGAACATAATTCTTCAAAATGTGGCAGATACCAGCACAATAATCCCAGCAGTGCTGCAAATAGGTAACAGAAACATTATTTTGTTAGTAGTATTTCCATTTTTCAGCTAAGAGCTCTGGTAGGTTTTTCAAACTACTTTTTAGCCAGATGTTAAAGGGCTGTAACTTTATGTGTTAGTTTTATACATGAATAACAGAAGATTTCAGTGATAAACTTTTTTTTTTAGCTAAGGTTGACTCAAAGTCAGGGAGAATCAGTTGGGATAAGGAAGGGTTTGGTTTTGTGCTGGATTCAATCTATAAATCTTACATGATGTAGGAAATCAGAGCAGGTACCTAGAGTGCTATAATAGGTACTTTGTAAATAGCTTGAAGTGATTTGTTTGACACAGTAAAATTTCACATGGAAATTTCCTTATTCCCTTTCCTTCCTTGTTTGTTGTTCTCCCCATTTTTTTGCACTTCTGTGTTGCTGACATGCAGTAAAACTCATCTAGATGGGGTAAGGATATGTATGCACATCTGAAATGGAGTTAAGACATCTGGTTTTTGTAGGTCTGAGGAGTTTAATCAGCATCATGTATTCCTGGCATGATTTTTTTATATTAAACTTAAGACTTGGAAATTATTACAGTGGAACAGAAGTAATTCAAACTGTATCCAGCTGTGTTTTGCAATTCCAAAGCCAGTAATTTTATCTAATAATACCTAAGAGTAGAACTTAATCTAACTGATTGCATTTACAACATGTCATTGCTGTTTGTTACATAACTTGATTGTCAGTACACACGTAAATGTAGAACAATGAGTCCAAAGGATTTTTTTTCTCTGACTCTCTTAAATTTAAAGATTCCTTGTAAATGAGTATTATTCTGTCCTTCTCAAGAATAATTTCATTACTTATTTTTTATAGTGTTTATGATTTTACTCTTCTATATGTATCAAAATTTATTAATGGTGGTGTTCACTGGCTGAAGTGGTCTTCCACAATTTAACACATATTCTTCTTTAATTCAGTGGCTCTGATGCACCACAGAAATTTCATGGGTACAGTGTCATAAGAGGAGATGTGCTCAGAAAAGGGATTGGACCACAAAGCACTTGAGATACAGTTCTTTAACACATAGCAAAGCTTTGCCATGTTAAAATGGCCCCAGTGTTGTCAAAATCCAAATCAAGTCTTTTTTTGACTTTCCGTTCTATAAACAAATGAGCACTGTAGCACTTTATCTTAATGGAAAGCAACAGTGCAGCTCCCACCATTCAAACCCTCTGATTTTTATTATTTTTTCTAATCAAACTGTGAAAAGGTCCTGCAATGCAAATTTTGCATGTTAAGCTCAGTAATATTCCCAGGTTTTGACCCAAATTCTTGGCAGGATTTCTTTACTTCTGTGCTTTTCTGCCTCCTTCAGTGATCCAAGGCAAGTTTTTCAGGTTCTCCTCACCTTTATAAAATGCTGATACCAGTCCTTCTCTAGTGCCAGGTTTGTGCAGATGTGTTGCATCTTCTGTAGGACCACCTTCTCTGCTTTTCCTACTTATTCTCACACACAAAGACTCATGAATTTATACCAGTCTTGTAACCCCCATGATTTCTGTGTTGGTCCCCAAAGTAGCCTGGTTACTTCTTAATAGGTATTGTATATCTGGAGCTCAAGTGCTTCTCCAGTTTTTTTCCCTGTGCACCTGATTTCCAAAAGACATTAAAATAGCTCCTTTTTATGTATTTCTGGAACCCTTCATAAAACTGAAAAAAAGCACTAATTGAAATGCATTTCAGGAGGGCTGTGTTGTATTAACTTACTAATGCATCTGTAGGACAGCAGGAGTTGAAGCTGTCCCTGCTATAGCTACTCTGGCTTAAAGGGCATTATATTAAGGATGAAGGTGCTCAGATAGTGACAGTTTGCTCTACTAAATCCTCATCTTGATAGATGCTAATTTTGTGTGCAGTGCAGATGACAGAAGCCCATGGCATTCACCTATATGAGCTTGCAAAATGTAACTAAAATGTTCAAGGCCTAATATTCAAGGCTGAAACTGATTTTAATTTACTTTAAATTCTATAAAACTTGCAAATATTTTGTATGGGAATAGTAATTT
The DNA here is from genome assembly GCA_013397775.1 of Eulacestoma nigropectus. Classification (NCBI taxonomy): domain Eukaryota; kingdom Metazoa; phylum Chordata; class Aves; order Passeriformes; genus Eulacestoma; species Eulacestoma nigropectus. The sequence goes on from VZTE01002905.1 coordinate 727,188, forward strand.
TTCCCCCTTCTTTATGTAAATCAGGCTGTAAAAAAGCCATTTCTTAACTATTTCTGTTGCTTCTCTTGCATTTCATAGAATCATAGAATGGTTTGGGCTGGAAGGGACCTTAAAGATCATGTAAATCCCACTCTCCTGCCATGGGCAGGTACACTTTCCACTACCAGGTTGCTCAGAGCCTCATCCAGCCTGGGCTTTAATACTTTCAGGAATGGAGCATCCACAGCTTCTCAAGCCAATTTTTTTTTCCCTCTGCTCTAAGAAAAATATATCATGACTCAATTCACCATTCACCAGTATCTCAGGTGTTAAAACCTGTTCACGATTCTGGAAATGGGGTTCATGCACAGAGTAATTTTGCTTAATTTAGGTATGCCTTTAGTTTCTGTTTCTCTTAACCAAGAAGATGCCAAAGCAGATACAATTTTTTTTTTTAACTTTTTCTGCTAGTAAAGACATGTAAGTGTAATGTTCTACTGCTTGGAAAAGGGCTCATCACCTCCAAAGAGAGTGTGCTGCTGCAGGCTCACAGTGGAGTTCAAAGTATGATGAGCTAATCCTTCTATGCTCCATCTCAGAAAGTATATTCAGAAAAGGCTGTTTAGCATCAGTTTTAAATGTTCAGAAAATGCATTTTTTTTTTGTGAAAGTGTTGGGTTTTGTTTTTTTAATTCTCAGCAGTAAAACACAGGGTGATACTAGAAGTTCTCCAGCTTTCCTAGATGCTGCTTAGATCCCAGTTTTGCAAAGGAGGATGTGGAGGCTGCTCTGTGCTTTGGCAGCCACCTCTGAACCTGATTCTCTTTGCAAAATCCATTCCCTGAGATAAAAAAAATATATAGTTGCCTTTTTATAGCATTTCTGAAGCACTGTACAGTCATGGTCAGCACTTGACAGGTGCAGAAGCTGAGAAGCCGTGGCCTTGTGCAAGGAGGACCAGCAAGAACTTCACCTTGGTCCTGTGCTCTGTCCTTTAGTCATAGCTCTTGTGTCTTTTGGGTTTTGTACAACACTTAGCATGACTAATGCAGTGTTCATGTGCCACACAGGCTTAGTTATTCACAGTAAATAGCCAAATAACAGACACACAAATCATACTCGTCACAGCTATGCATTTTTACTTTTTTCTTTGTCATTGCTATTAGTAGGGAGGGGTCAAGGTTTAGATTATCTTTTGGCTGGCTATTTTAAGCACTCGTAAAGCTTATGTGTGGTAGGACATTGGAAAAGAAGTAGAGAAGAATAATTTTAAGGCTTAAAAATTGCTCAAGATTGCCATCCTGAAGGCAGTCTTTCTCCTTTAATTAAAAGAGCAAACATCACTTGACTGCAATATTAAATGTATCTGTGGGGTTTTTTTAGTACAGTGGTAACAAGTATAACAAGAAAGAGAATCACAGAATGATTTGACTTGCAATGCACTTAAGGACTGTCTGCTTCCAATCCCTCTGCCATGGGCAGGGACACCTTCCACTAGACCAGGTTGCTCCAAGCCCCATCTAACCTGGCCTTAATCCCTTCCAGGGATGGAGAATTCACAGCTTGTCTGTGCAACGTATTAATAATTAAGGTCAAATGTAGTCAGGTTAGGAGTAGGCTTAATAGTAACTGTAAAGGTGATTAACTGTTAGAATGAACCACCAAAGAAGTCATGCCCCGTCTGCCTCTGGTCAGATCAAGACTAGATATGCTTTAATGAAGCATACATAGGTAGGGACAATAAAGGAGTAAACTTGCTAGAAAATCTGCAAACCAGCAGGACTTTGCAATGGAGGAGGTCTTGACAAAGCAGAACAGGGCTTGGTTCAAGCACAGAAAAGATCTTTGTTTCCTGTGTCTCTGAATGACAGCACAAATTTAGTTGAGGCCAGCCTGGCTGAAATTATGCTGGGAGGCAGTAGCTGTGTCGTGGGTGTGATAATGGATTGTGATTAATTCAGGTGGTGGTTAAATATGGGATTGCTTATCTTATATGCTTATCATACCTGGTTATGCAAGGGCCAGACTTTGGAAGGGCCTCCAAAGGCTGAGCAGATGAGTGCTGTGTCAATACAGGTCAGACCTTGAAGATGAGATGGGGAACACCTAAACTGGAAGATACAAGAGCTGAATTCCCTTTTTGTCTGCCATTGCCTAAGTCACATCACAACTCTGTGCCTTGGCTTCATTCCGTATGAAACATTTGCCCCAACATCCATTTTCATATCTGTGTAGCCCAGTGGGATGTCCAGCTAGAATTTTCCCTCTTTTCCCTTTATACAGATGAGTGGCTGTAAAAGCTACTCAATCATCGTGGATTAACTCCTGACATAATACTGAATTAATTCTCAGTATGAATTGCTTCTCTGTATGAATTGCCAAGCTTGTCCTCCCCACGACATTTTAACACCCAAGTAAGCACCCTAAATCTTGACATCCAGGGCATGTAGCTATTGTTGTTCTGTGTGCTGGTGCGTGCCTGTACCTGTGTATTGTCCCAAACAAGTGGAAATCAGAGAAACCAGCCCCGATGGATCACCGCTATTGTTGCTGATGTTTTCTAGATTGTGACTCAATTTGTGTGGGTCAACAGGCACGTTGTGTTACTGCTTTCCTTTTGCTTTTAGCTGCTGAATGGGCAACTACAAATAGATGCAAATGCATATCATGGGGGGAAATTATTTTCTTTCACTGCCCTGTGTTTTGTGATGAGCCGTTGCTGCTGATTCAGTGTGCAACTGGAGACCTGTTTCGTTTGTTTATTTTATTTATAGTATTTTTTTTTCAACAGCTCTTCCTGAATGAAGAGGGATTGAATCATGGAATATTCTTGCAGGTTCTAGGTTCTCTCAGAATGGCAGTTTTAGTTGTTTTTCTGTGTTCAGTTCTTTCAAATGCCCAGGACATGCCAAGAGGATCCAATTCAACAATGCCCTTAATTATTAAGTCTATTTTCATTCTTCAATTAGCATTAATTCATTTTAATTCACTTTTCATCTCTGAGTATTGGCTCACCCATGTAGTTTGACAAGAAATTCTATTTTGCCTTGATTCACTGAGTTGTCCTTTCTTGTACCGAGATGTGCTAAATTTGAATTTTTGGGGTTTTTTTCTTTCTAAACAATATCTCTGAGTCTAGCAGTTAAGCTCTAGATCTAGTCATAGGGCTGGGTCTTGTTTGAAGTTCAAAAATGGGGTTTTCTCTGCATTAAGCACTCGGTACTCACCCTGCTCCAAAAGGAGCCACAAGGAGCTCCTAGGAGTGCACAAATGTAATATCTTACTACATATTTCCATTCCATATTTACAAATCTTCAATTACGTATTTCTCTAAACACTCCCTAAGTCTTCTCGCTATTCAGTCTGTAATAAAAGCAGGTGAACATGGATGTGGGAAGACTTGTTTCAGAGTGGGAAGTATCCACTGCCCATCCTGGCTCATAGACACCAGCAGCCCCATGATCTGTGCTTGTAGGAACACCTCATTCTCTTCCTGAGCATAATCTCTACTCAATGGCCTCATGATTCAGAGTTTATCTTAAAAGAGATGATTCAACAATAATAATAAATGCTGACTGTAGACAACTCCTCAGGTCCAGCCTTGAAGAGCTGGGGAAGGATGTGACCAAGATGGGAACTTTATTAAAAAGTTATATAACATTTAATGAAGTTACATAAACTTTATAAACTTTAAAAAGTTATAATTAGTCCCATGACATCTCTTTCAGTCTGGGCACCAAGATTACTAATTTTTTAATTCATTAAACATTATTTGAATATTTATTTAACATTTATTTAAAGCCATATCCAGGATCTTTGGAAGTGAGTGCAGTGTTGGTACTAATCACCTTGTGCCATGCTGCCAGAAAGAGGGATTTTGTACTAACAGATGTTTAGCTTTTTGTTGGAAGTGTGAAATTATAGGATTTCTCTTATTTGTTATTTCTGAAAGACCACCCGTGTGTGCTTGACATTTTACAACAATAGAAAAAAAATTCTCCATTTTAGAGAAAATCGTAAGTAAAGATGAAAAAATTGCTAATTCTTCAGATCTCATTCAGGTGCTTGAGGGAATTGGGCCTAGCTGTACACAAATGTATAGAAAATGTTCAGAAATTCTCTTGCCAAATGCTGGTTTCTCAATTACCTGATTAACCTGGATTGTCTCCAGAGAAGGTGGCACCTTCTTGTAAACTTAAAAATAATGGGTGAGGAGATTTAGAGGACATGACCCTTATGTCACACTCCATTTCCACCATATTGAAAAGGATTGGTTTAATCTGAATAAAGCAGCTGGGTGACAATGTCAGAGAAGCAGAGTGAGAGCCAGAGAAAGGGATGGGACCTGGGGGCAAGATCTCCGTGTTGCTGTCAACAAATCATTGGTGAAGGCCAGGGAATGGGGAATATGGCTGAAAGGTGAGGGGCATAAAATGAAAGAATATCAACAAAGCGATTATTTTTTTGCATGGTATTTGGAATCAACAGCATGGTCAAGGATGCCAGAAACAAAAGGACAGTAAGAGGTGAAAAGGTGCTAGGGAAAGGGCAATGGATTATTTTAATTAATAGCATTGGATTAAATTTAATTAAGCTTTGGGTTTGGTTTTTTTCATGCTCCATAAGAGGATAAAATGAAATTAGAAGAAATTCAGTCTGAGCAGTAAGTCAAAACTTGTTTGGAGAAAATTATCAAAACTGTTTCCTATGAAAAGTTCTTAAAGCATTTCAAACTTACCTAAACAGTACAGACGCAGGAATTTAAGAAGTCATCCTGCACTGGGATACTGACTACATAAGGAATGTGTTCCAAACTTCTCTCATCGAGCTAACTGGTTTTTTCTGTTTACAACATCTATCTTACATTAATTTCAGAAGCCCATACTGCAAAAAAACTTGTAACTTCTACTTTTACTAATACACTTACTCAAAATGTCTCAGTAGCTTTTGGAAAGCATCACTGTTTATTGTCTCCATCACTTGATATTGAACACACAAGTTGTTTTGCTTTTAGATGAGTCCCAAGGAACATTTACTTGCTCTTTGTGTGTATGTCTTAGACTCTTGTTTTCACTGCAGGTATTTCCATTTACAAACTCAGAACTTGCTCTCTGTTTCTTATTTAATGAAATATTCAGAGAAAGTGGCATCAGAAAAGACTGCCTTGTAGTGCAACACCCCTTTAATGGCTAAATATGACTGCCTATCTGTGTAGATGATCAGAAGAACAAATACAGCAAGGAAGATAATATTTAAAGTGAAAAGAATATCCCCTCAATACTAAACTCTGTAATTATTTCTCTGTGAGTAGCTGGAAACTGGAAAATTTATTTATATGGCATTTTTATTCTCAAGGCATTACAGCTCGATCCAAATGCCAGTAATACTGTATTGATAATTAGTTTATTGGAGGGATTGTGGGTTACACTTGGAAGTCACACCGAGGTGCAAACATCAAACCAAAGATTGGTTTGGGCCTGTGGTTTGCTGCTCTTTTGCAGCATAGCTTGATCTGCTTTTGGTGGAAGTCTCAAACACTCATCACATTTTGGGGTGGAGCTTCTCCCTGTGCCCTCTGCAGGGCTCTGAACTTTGGATATGCAAAAGGAGAGAGGAAAGCCCAGTCTTGCCCACTCTGGGACGCCTCCTGAGGCCTTGTCAATTGCTCTTTTAACCCATTCAAAGTCACTGATGAACAGTATTTTTATGATGTTAATACAGTACAAAACGAGACCCCCAAGGACACATTATGGGGTCAGCTGATATGGTAAATGCCCTTATCATCAACACCCACCATCCAGACCTTTATTTGCAGTGCCTGCAAGTGACTCTCTTTTCTAATACTGCAAATAAAGTCATGGAATTTCAATAAATAATTCAGCCCTGGATCTTATTTCGGGTTCAGCGTTAACTTTCAGCAGCTGGCTGCTCTTATTATTTGTTAGTCTGATATGCCACTTGGAGGCATGGAAATTTGGCTGCAATTCACCAACATTTGCAGAATATGCTGTATGACCAGATTACTACCCCTGGCTCAGAGATTTTTAACAGACATGCAGATTCCAGATGTGCCAGATTTGATTCTTACAAGAAAAACTGCATGCAGGATTCTGGTACTGTAATGGGAGCTCTGCACAGATCTTGTTTTGGAGGAACAACTCCTGTATTTGCACCTGATCTCCACTACAAACAGGAATAATTTGGCTATACCTTTTGACAATGGTCTAGCTCTCATTTTAATTTCTGCAGCTTCCCCAGGGGGAAATTATTTTTTTTTTCATATCTAATTAGCTCTCAGGATATAGAGTCATCAATATCTGAAAGTTTTAAAATTGGTGCTTTGTGAATAGCTAAATAATTTCTTTCTCACAAATTCTTTCTTCAGAGCACATAGAACCACTTGTGGTTTTAATCATTTATTAGGAAGAAACTAGTGAATCCAAAGTATGACTGTGCTTTCACTGAAGTCAGTGGAAAATTTACCATTAGCAGGACTATTTTGTGTGAATACTGACTGTTATGGAATTAGACAAGGTATATTATCAATGAATCATAAAATATTTTGAGTTGGAAGGGACGTTTTAAAGGTCATCTAGTCTGACTCCCCTGCAATAATCAGGGACATCTTTAACTAGATCAGTTTGCTGAGAGCCCTGTCCAGCCTGACCCTGAACGTTTCCAGGGATGGGGCAACCACCACCTACTCTGTTAGAATATAACACGTTAATGGGTTTGTCACCTAAAGGCAAAAACCCTAATCACATCCTGCAGGCTTAAGCTTCCAAAATTATGGATATGCAGAGCATGAACAGTCACCAGTATCAATATCTTGCAGGACAAGATCTTTCCAGTACCTGAAGAGAGCCAACAAGAAAGATGGAGAGGAAATATTTGCAAGAGCCTGGAGTAACAGGTCAAGGGGGAATAGCTTCAAACGGAAAGAGAGCAGGTTTAGATTGGATATTAGGAAGTTCTTCCTTGTGGGGGTGGTGAGGCCCTGGTGCAGGTTGCCCAGAGAAGCTGTGGCTGTCACATCCCTGGAAGTGTTCAAGACCAGGCTGGACAGGGCTTGGAGCACCCTGGGATAGTGGACGGTGTTCCTGTCCATGGCAGAGGGGTTGGAAATTGATGATCTTTAAGGTCCCTTCCAACCAGAACCATTATGATTCTGAGTTTATTTATCTTTAAAAAAAGGATTTGTGACTTTCTTGTTCAAAGTCCTTACTTCTTCCCATGGGATACACCATTGTATCCAAAACAACCAACAGTAGCTGATGCTTCAGCATCTCTACTGACTTTTACTAAAATTGTGACAATTTTCTGAATACTACTGTGTCCTGATTCCCCAAATCCTGTCACCAAGGTTCCTTCTAGTTCTTGAACCCACATGCATAAATGCAATTGATAAATGAGAAAAGATTACATGTATAAGTGATGTGACAAGTTAGGTACCTTTTGGAATACTTCATAAAATAGGATGTTGACTTCCCTGGGAGTGAGAGCTGCTCCCTGCAATGCAAACAGGCAACGCTAGAGGGGATTTTACTACCACTCTATGTGAGGCATGTGCCTCTCCCAAAAACCCTTCCAAAACATATGTTCTTGTTCAGACACAAGATGTTGATTACAGGCTGAGCAAAATCTATGTTTGTATGATGCAAAAGGTCAGGAAAGATTGTGATAATTGTCCCTTCTGGCCATGAAACCTCGGAGTGAAATTCTGGTCCTGTCAAAGTCACGGGCAAAATTGCCATCGATTTCACTGGGGCCAGACTTCATCCTGTCCAAGTCGGAGGGAAGCAAAAGTCAGTGCCATCAAGCACCCAGCACTGGCAGCGGGAGCAGCTTTATTGTCAGAGTCACTAATATATACTGTTAGAAAGGATTTTTAAAACATCCTATGCGCCCTCTCCGCTCTGCAGCAGGATGAAATAAATCAAGACCAGTTTTACCAGCTTCTTTTGATTTCTTCAAAGCCTCCACTAAATGCAGGTTACACAACTTCTTTAGAAAGCCTGCTTTGTGTTTCACTAGTCCTATAATTACACTAGTTTTTTTCCCTCCTAAATCTTTATTGTTGCAAATTGAGCAAAATACTTAATGCCGTCCTCTGTGGGCATGAACAACAATGGATCATCATCCTCTTTAATAAGCATGTGTAAGAAGCAGTCTTATATGTGCTTGAGGTCTGTTATGTTGTAGTAGAACAACACATGTATATCTCATTATTTTGTTGCTGCTTCCTGTAGGTGCACAGACTGACGATTCACATTGTTTGTGACTTGCGTAAAACCTCCTTCGCCTTGCCCTCACCAGCTATTCCCCATCCTGCATTTTGTACGTTACATTTTGTTTTTCTCAAATCTTGCACCTTGAGGTTTATTTTTCTGAATTTCATTTAAGTGATTTCAGACACCTTGTTCCAACTTCTTACCATCACTTTGAGTCTACTCCTCTCCCGGGAAACCCTGGTAACCTCTCTGTGCTCATTGTTGTCAGGAAATTTTGTAAGGTTCTGTCTGTTCCTTCCTCCATTTTGCTAATGGAAACATTAAATGTGACTCATCTTGTCACAGACCTTTATGGTACCTTTGTTTTTTACGTGTTTAAATGCTAACAGAAATCTTTATTATTGCTGCTCCATAAGCATTTTTTCAACTATTCATACAAGCACTTTGCAGAGGTTTCATGCAGGTCCTGTTTCCCTATTTTATTAATGAAGATACAGTCTGGATCTGATGTCATAAACCTTACAGAGGTTAGCTTCTGGGTACCTGCTGCTTCCTTCCTACCCAAAGTGCTGGGAAACCTGGCAGAGAACAAAATTTACTTGGGTTGATTCATGTTATTTGTTCCTGATATGTCCATATTGTCTTTTCTTATCAACTTTAGATTTCCACACGCACTTGCCAGTTACTGTTACTCATTTGTTCCAGTGTCTTTCTGTATGTTAAGCTTATATATCTGATATCTCTTGAGTTCTTTTCTTGTTCCTATGTTGTCTCACTCACAAGGAATTATTGATGGGTCCCCAAAAAGCAAAGATTTTAGAAGCTGTTCTCTGAGGTTGCGTCCACTGGCTGATGTTGGTACCCAGGATCCCATGCCAGGATCCTGGTGAGTGATGGGAGCACTCTTAATGCTGCTTTATTAGATTGGAAAAGGCTCAGGAAGAAGTGTAACGGATGATTGTTACTTGTCCATCAAGCCAAGAATGAAACACCTGTATTTTCAGTCTGCTGTGTCCCAAAGCACAGGAATTTTGTGCACAATCTGCTATCAAGAGCTATGATGAGAATGGCAATTTTTGGTTTTGAAGAATTTCAAGATTTTGCTCTAAATTGCTCTAAGTCTAAAAAACCCATTTTAAAACATTCACAGCATTACTGAACAGAGGCTGTGGTGGGTTTTCTGTGAGGAGGGAAACTGCAATAGTAATTTTAAAAGGAAATTTTGGCTGCTGGGTGGGTTGCTGGGCGGGCAGGAGCCCTGTGAGTCCTACTGAGCTGCACATTGTGACCCCACAGCCTTGTGTGGTCTCAGAACCCTGGCTGTCCTCAGGGGCTGGCCAAAGACCACAACTCCAGGTGTATTCCCAAGGTGATATGGCCAAAGCCTTCATGCATCTCCATCAGGTATTTGTCAAATTCCAAGTGAGCTCCTCAAAGAATGTTCTTCCAATGGAGATTTTATTTTTCAACACTCCTAATTTTTTGCCTAGTTGCTCAAGAAAATCACAGTCAGTGATACTTCCCTCTTAATGAGGCTTTTAAAATCAGCTTTTCATTTTGGGTGGCTTGTAGCCTGATTTGCCAAGCGTAGAGAGTTGATACTTTTGAGAAATCAGCTGCCTTCAAATTTTCTCACAAGATCTAAAACTGCTAGCTGCTATGGGAATGTCAGCCTGCATTAATACCCATCCTTTAGCCCGTATTTTGCTGACATTAAAAGTATATAAATTAAAGACATTCTCTATGTGATTTCTTTCTACAGTACTGCTGGTGTTACTTAATGACTCTCACTCTTCTGGGGGCTTTTCCCTTATACATCACCCTGTGAAGGTCAGTCTTGGTGTTCAGAAATTCCTCACAGCAGAGCAGGCTGGAGTATGGTCTCTTGGAAAAAAAAAATTGGTACTAAATTTAATTTATATATATATATATAT
>VZTE01002905.1:737339-833604 GCA_013397775.1 Eulacestoma nigropectus
GAGTATGGTCTCTTGGAAAAAAAATTGGTACTAAATTTAATTTATATATATATATATATATTTATATATATATATATATACACACACACACACACAAATATGTATATATATATATGTTTGTATATATTTGGTGTTGGAAGTTTTGTTCTAGTTCCCACTACCTCTGATTATCTGATATTAATTTCTCATTAAGTTGGCCACATGCAAAGCTAAGTAACGGATCTACAAATAAAAATGAGAACAAAATAATATCATGTTCTAAGGTATCAGACCAGTCTGTGCTCTTCTACTCTGCTGATATTTGTGAAGTCATGGAACTTTAGAAGAAAGCAGAAGAGGTGACAGAATAGCATGGAACAATTTCCATGTGATGAGACTGGTCACTTATGTTTAGTCTGTAGTTTTCTAACCCCAAACTGCACATGACTGGTTGGAGTTCTCAGACATCACAAAATTTATTTCAGAGCAAAACTTATTTCATGAAAGAACAAATACAGTGGCCAATGGCTCCAACAAAGCCCTTGAGGCAACTGAGACCTATTTCTGCATGTTGATCCCTGTGAATGCAGCTGTTCTGCTACCAGGAACTCAGCTGATATGGCAGATGAATCTGATCTTTAATTGTGGATGTCCTAAGCCGTCATGAAAGGATTCTCTGGAAGAAGCCACCCTATAGGTCTGATCCCTTCCTGCCCATGCTGCCTCTCATGTGGATATAAAAAATTGAAAAATCATGGTTTACCAATATAGATATAGATAATATTTGTCATCTCCTAACTACATGATGCCCACGGGGTCTCCAACCTGCAGTTCCATCTCCTGAAAGTCCTGAATGTCTCAAGAGTACAAATGCATCTCTTCCAAAGCTGCAGAGATCTGAGAAGCGCAGTGACAGCTCCTTGGAGATCCTCAGCCCTGCTGACATTCTGCTCAGCTGGTTGAAACCCAGTGTGAAAAGTCAGCTCCCCTCAAATTGGCCGGCAGCGCAGACCCAGTTCAGCTTATGTGCATCTAAAATATATGCCTGTATGTAATGCCAAAGTTGGACAGCATTTTGGCTGGCTTTTGGGGAGCTGGCTAAAGAGTCTCACCACTTCCTTTTTGTTTTGTTACTACCCTGACAGTCCTTCAGGCAAATGCTCTGTTTTTATTTGACATATACGCACATGGTCCATTTCCATGTGTGTGTGCTTAGGGATATATTCCTGCTCTATCTTGCCCCTCCTTGGAAGGCTGCTGCCCACAGCTTCTCCTAGCAAAATGAAATCTCAGGAAGAGTCCAATGAAGTCAAAATGCTGCACAGCAAAATTATTATTGTTTTTGTAGGCCCTTGTTCAGGAAAGTACTTAAGTATGTGCTTAAGTCCTATTGAAATCAACAAGACTTTAAAACATGCTTAAAGTCAAGCATATACTTCCTCTGAATTCAGATGTATTTCAGCAGATGCTTAAATGTTTTCCTGAACCAGAGCCACAGGCAACAAGAGTGTCCTGTGACACACAGGGTTCGTGTGACGAGATTTACTTCTTACTTGAGATCTACCAGTGCTGCCCTATGAATGTACAGTTCTTAGCTTGCCTCTCCGTTGGTGGCACTCCAAAAAGCTCACTGGTTTTTGCATTTGGACGAGAAGTTGGGAAAGAAAAAAAGACAAGAAAATGGAAAAAAAATAGCTCTTACTAAAGCAGTACCTTGGCATGTCTGATCTCATGTTGCAACCCATGGGTTTTCCCTACAATGGAGATTTGTGCTATTGTGTGTGTGGTATAATTACTAAGACAGATTTTTTTTTTCTTAATAGCACAATAAATAGGATATTTCCTGGCCTACTTTGTGTTTCCAATAGGATTTTCACTTCTCCTTTGGGTTCTGAGCGTAAGGAGAGTAAGTGTCAAAAGGCAGGAGCTTTCCCAGTTTTAAAACAGAGAGGGTGTAACTGTGTGTAATGTGAGCCTTGATTTTGATTGTAGGGATGATGAAATCAAATCCCTCCTTAAACCATACTGGGAAACCTTGAGGTGAATTAGCCTGCTTGGTTTTTTTAATTTGTTAAAATCCTTTTGAAAAAGAAATGGGTTTTGGTGTCATCAAAAATATCCCCCTGCTTTACTCCACAGTCTAACAGACCCCTGGACCATGTGCAGCGTGACCTTAATGCAGTGAAAAATGAAAGGAGAAGGAGATAAACCCAAATACATTATTTTCCTGGAAAAAACACAGTGCTTTGCTATATGCAGTTCTTTCCAGAGCTGCCATTTTAAAGCTAGATGCTCAGTCATTATTAATGATGGTGTATTTCTTTAAAGTTCTATATTTTGGGAAAAACTGAAACTTGTCTTTTTTTCCTCCACTGAGATTAGTTAAAATCATATACAGTTGTTTGTGTGTATTGCAGTCCCTGTGCATGTACCAGTTGGAGTATTTTTGGAATATGTGTGGAATTTTATTCCAGTTATTTCATTTATAGCAAAGTATTAGTTTGAACTTGAGAAGAGCTCCCTGTTCACATCATTCAGCTGTGCTGTGCGGTGCTTGGAGGCTCTTGATACTGCCATGACTTTACAAAAATACTTGACACAAGTTCATAAAATCACTGAGAGTATTTTTTTCTCCCTCCCAAAACCTCCTTAATTTTGTTAATTGATGATACGTCCATGCAGCCCCAACCTGTGCACACAAATGTCATTAAGGTTTAATTAATTCGCTAAAAATAGCTGAACTATTTAAGGATGAGCACCTTATAATTAATAAAGGAGAACATGTTGTTCATTCTTGCCATTACTCAGATAGAGGAAAGCAGCTGGTCTGACAGTAGGCTTTTCCTGATGTGATTATACTGAGTTCCAGGGCAGGACCTTGTATCACTTGTTGTGAAGGACAGAAACAGCTGGTGATTAAGTAGAAAACATACTTTTAGAGTAGGTAAACGAATTAAATTATGTTTGTGGGAAGCAATGGGGGCAGAAAGTGATGTTTCCAAGATGGAGAAACATAAGTCTCTAGAAATTCTGTCTCCACAAACTCTGGACTTTTCTATTGCTGGGGTCCATGTTCATCCCACTTAAAATGTAGATGTGGAGTGGATTCAGTCAAAGTGAAAGGTGGACAGATTCATCTTTCAGATGTGCATCTTGGCCTTGCCCACACAGGAGACCTTCTCTTGGGCACCTAAGTTAAACTTCAGTGGACTGAGCAATGATTGGCCAAAGAGTCTCACCCAGCAAATCCTGAAATCTGTTTCACTTTTCCACGGTCACTATGGGAATTTGCCTTTTTAGGTGAGGTTCTTCTCAGTTGGGAGTGCACTATAACAACTCTCTCCTTTATCCTAGTGCCCACAAAGCCTCAACTCTGTCCCTAGCTGCAGTCTTTCAATCAGAATTGTCAGTACTGTCCCTAGTTGCAATATTATATCAGAAATATCCGATATTACTGGCAGAGAGAGTGCATATGTCACCAACTTGCTCTGTTTTATAAGTGCTTCATCACTTTTACTGTGTTTCAGGGAAGCTGCATGAGAAAACTTTTGTGAACAACAGAAGGGATAAATGGTGGTTCTCCAGCTTGTCAATGATTTGTTCTTTTCTTTCCATCCACTGCTTGAGTTCTTGATCTTGATGAAGGTATTACTTAATTCCTGTCTTTCTGAGCCCTTACGCTTGGACAGATATGTAATAGGTTTGTATTTAGGCACTAGTGGAGTGCTTTAAAAAAGCTGTTTTTCTTTGAAGCTCAGAGTGACTAAGCCTGGGAAGTTTTCGCTTCTTTCTCATCTCCTCCTGGTAGTTAATAGACTTCACTCTGATAAGCCTTTGAAGTTGTTACCTACTAAGATTTTTGCCCTTTCTGAGTGCTGAACACTGAATTACTCACTGCTGTTAGAAGCAATGAGAAAGGATTCACAAAACCGACAGAGCCTTGCCTATAATTTTCACAGAAAAAGAGCTGAATATAATGGATAAATTGTGTTGCTGGGGAGATTTTGATTCTGTTCCCTCCTGTGTCACCAGTTTGCCTTGTGATTTGTGGTAGCATCTTCAGTTATGCCAGTCACATGAGATCAAAACCCATGAGTCAGTCTCCACCCAAATCATGAGCTTGGCTTCCAGATCCTGGAGCTTTGAATAGAGCTCATACCGTACTTTTTCTTTAGTTTATCTTTTGTTTTTGGAATTTCCTCTGCCTATTCCCAATGTGTCTCTAGCAAGAAATGTTTCCCATTGCTTTGGAAGTGTCGAGAAGGAATTTTGACCATTTGGGGATGTTGAAGGCCTCGTTTGACCTACACAATTAATTTTATTTTTGATCACCAAGTGAATCTTATTTCTTCCAGATTTCACATCTTCTTCCTTTTCCCAATGACTTCTACATCCCTCAGCCCCACACAATCCATCACTTCTGTTTCTTCCTTGTCATTATTATTCTTCCAGACACGTGGTGTAACTCTTGGGGATGTCCTGTGCTGAGTTGGTCTCAATGATCCTTGTGAGTCTCTTCAAACTCAGCAGATTCTGTGATTCAGCTGATTCTGTGGTTCAGCTGCTCTGCCCTCCTTTAGTCCTCTGGTCTGGAGATGGTTTTTCACCATTCCCTTGAAGGACAGAGAACGTATAAGAAGGTGGAGGTCTGGGTAACGCTTAACCTTTACATGAGAATAAACAATTGGAGAGAGCAGGGAAATGGTGTTCCTGTGTCTTTCCTGAAAAAGATGAAATTTTGGTTTATGACTAGGATGGTGAAATAAACAAGGGGAAATTTGATGTCATATTGCTATTTTCTCCCATAGCATTTGCCTCTTTTCAGGAAGGGTAAGAAGTTAAAAGTTCCTGGCAATGGTTTAACAAGCTAAATCCAAATCAAAAAATGTGACTTTGCAGTAATTATGGCATGCACTATGGTGGTGCCTGGTATTCCCGTATTCACATTGTTGCTGTTGCCATGAAATTTGCAGAACAGAGCTAACAATTAAATTCATAAAATTTTGCAGAACCAGACTACTCACACCTCAAGTAGGTGGGAAATGCATCTTCTCTTGCTCATCCTCGTGCCCTACCACTCCTTCACCCACATTGTTTGTTGATCCCTGCATATGCCATGTGCCAGACATATTGCAGATCCATAATTTCAAGGAAAACTGCAGCCAAACTGTTCCCCCTTATATCCAAGTACCTCTAGAGTGTGAGTGCTTGAAACTGAATCTGAACCCAGATCAAAACTCTTTACACAGCTCTAAACTTTGCAACAGGTCGTCTCCAAGGCTTGAATTCACACTCTCTCTATAGTTTAGTGATAGGAAATGTGGAATTTGTTTTTAAACCCAGAATCATCAAAAGCTTCATTCAAGACATGAGAAAGATTCTCGATGCTTACCAGCAAATCTTTAGGCTGAACATTTCACAGGCAAGGCCTGAGTTTGTACCAACTGGGCATGTCTCAAAATGTTTCTAGTGGTGCTGGAGATGTTTCACAAGCTGCAATAATTAGAAGTGATTCTTTAAGACAGAGAAATGCTCCCTCACAGCTTGAATATTAAAAAGAGAAAATTTATGAGAGCCAACAGAGTAATATAATATTGTCTCCAAAGGAAAAGGGCATTTATTTGCTTAGCTCTTTCATCAGCCATTTTCGGACACACACTGTGCATAAAATACAGTTATGCAACCCGTGTGGGTCAACAACGGAAGGTTGGTTGCTTCACCAGGATTATAAGAATCTTTTAAACACAATGGTACCACAAATTAAAATGGAAATCTATCAAAACCATTATTGTCCTGAAAGCTTTGGCCACAAGCATAATTATTATAGAAGGATGTTGTCCTTGGCCACAGCTTTGGCTCAGTTCAGCTGGTGTTATTTGTATCCCTCCATGGCTCAAAGTTAGAATTTGCATGGCTAAGGACATACATTTTTAGAGGAAAAAATAGGCTGTTTCCTCAGTGCTAACACTAGCAGTTTTGTATTGTTTTGTAGTTGTTTGTAGACAACTCATTAGATACTAGAGATAGGAACAAACTGAGTGTGGTGGCTGAAACCTGCCTTGAACCTCGGGAGGATTCAGATGGACATTTCTGTCTGAACCGGGCTGTTTGTGTCTGAGGCAGTTGTTGATGTGAACGAGTCAATGTCCAGAGTTCTTGGGTTTGACTCTAAAGTACGTGTTTTAGATAGTAAAACAGTGAAGCAGATACTGAGCTGATATAAACTGCAGTCCACAGACTTAAATAGAGCAGAAAACAGGTACTGAGTTTGTCCACCCTGTCCATGAGGCAGACAGTCCTGTAGGGATGAGAGTAGTTTAAACAACACCCTGGATGTTGCTTGCCATCAGCAAGGGACACATCTCCTTAGAGCTGCCCTCAGGAAAGGCTCCGTGTGGCATCCTTGATCTCCTGTCAAAGGCTGAATCCTTCAGTAACTCCATTCTTGTGTTGATGATAATCTATATTAACAGGCACTGCTGGTTATTTTCAAAATGCTTATTTTTCTTTCAACATCCAATTTTCCGACTTGAGGGAGGTAAATGAGTAACAAGTCTGAAATCCACTTTTCGTCTCTTTCCGTCCCCCAGGCCGGTATAGATGGAGAAAGCATTGGGAACTGCCCATTCTCCCAGCGTCTCTTCATGATCCTGTGGCTCAAAGGAGTTGTGTTCAATGTCACCACTGTTGACCTGAAAAGGTAAAAATTGTTCTGTTTAATTGAAAATAGTTGTATGATCCAGTGTTTGCACTATAGAAAGACCCCTCCAAGTTAAATCAGATTTTTATCGGGCCTGGAGAGCCTGTGGTGCACAACAAAATAGTTGGGATTCAGGTTTGGTTGTTGTTGTTGTTGTTTTTTTTTTTTTTTTTTTTTTTTAACTTGTGGAATGTTTTTATATTAACAGGGTGTTTGGGGTAGTTTCAAAGTCTTCTAACCACAAATTACAGGAGAGAAAAAAAATAAAAAGGCAGAAAGATTTTGTAGGAACTATAAATATCTGTGCAACTACTCGACCATAAAGATTAGTGATTTCATGACTTTTTCTCTGCTTGCAGAAAGCCAGCTGACCTGCACAATCTGGCTCCTGGGACCCACCCACCTTTCCTGACATTTAATGGAGAAGTCAAGACAGATGTTAACAAGATTGAGGAATTCTTGGAAGAGGTTCTTGCACCTCCAAAGTAAGACCTTCAGATTTTTTTTTCAGTCAATATTCCATTTCCTAGGAATGAAAGATGTCCTAAGAAGAGTTCCTAAAAAGCACTCCTACAACCTTTACTTACAGGAGTAATAATTATTTATGAAACTTGCTGGCTTCAGCGAGATGACTTCCATGTGTGAAGGTTACTTGTGTGACTAATAACTGTAGAATGTTTTCTCTGTACACATTTCAGGATGCCCTTGTATGCAGAATTAAGGAGACCAGTACTAGAAAAATTTTGTAGGAGTCTGGTGGCCACATTTTGCAAAGCTAAAAATAGCTTGGAATAGATGCTGAGAATTGCCACACAAAAATATCTGTGCCAGGAAAAGCATTTTACAGTTAAAAACTAGAGGTTTCTGAGCTGTATGGTGTGTTAGGAAGGTTGGAAGGGGAACTGATTACAGAGGACTAGAGGCTCTGGAGGAAGAAAAGTGCTCATTATTCTAGTCAAGAAATGACAAGAGCCCATGACTGGAAGCTATAACCAAACTAATTCAGATTAGAAATAAGGCTCAGATTTTTTCTGTATAAAAAAGTTACCAACGTAAGGTTTATATTTACCAGATATGCCTTACTTAGTCAAACATTTTGGACTTAATACAAAGATAATGGGAAAAAGAAATAGTTGGCTTGTGAGTTGGACCTTAGAATCTATGAATCAATCAAATTTGGCTTGGTTCCTTATGAAGCATTTTACCTCCAAGTGAATCAGCAGCTATAGGCCTGGCCTGAGGCAAAAGATCAAGTATTTAAATTTTCTGTACTCTGCTCCAAGACCACTGAAGTCAGTAGGACTCACTAGTTTGTGTTTATCTTTCAAATCAATATATTCCTTTTCACCAAATAAAAAGCAGTGCAGAGACTGGAACATTTATATTCCTTCGCCTGGTTAATCCTAACACCCCTTGCTATTCCATCCTGGAGTACATTTTCAGTGTAGAGATTAGACACGACTGCCATTCATAATGGAGAGAGCTGGCTGCCAAACTCCCCTGCACCTTTCTGGAAATTTATGCTGCCTTCTGATTTAAGGCTAATTTTGGATTGTGGTTACATAAAGCACAAGTGCAATTACCTTTGTCTTGACACCATCCCTGTGTAACTCTCCACATGCCTGCCTTGACAGACAGATCACAGATATGGTTAAGAACGTCTTGCCAAGCTGTTGTTTTGAGATAATGAGTGTTAATTACAGTTCTTCACACAGGAGGTTTTTCTCTCTTCTTGTAAACTTTATTTGTAGCCATCACTGTGATGCTGGTAACAAGATGTTACTCTCCACTTTTGCCTTTTCAGGTACCCCAAGCTGGCTGCTAAGCACCGGGAATCAAACACTGCTGGAATCGATATATTTTCCAAATTTTCTGCGTACATCAAAAACACCAAGCAGCAGGATAATGCTGGTGAGTATGACCACTGCCAATTATGCCAGGGAGTTTATGTGCTTAGAAGTGGAAGAATTTTGCCATTCTCTCATCATTTTATTGTAAACTCTGTTCAGATGACATCAGGTACGTCTGCTGTTCAGCTTGAAGTTGTTGGTTAGGTGGACTCAACTCACATGTCCACAGTTGAATTAACTAATCTGTAGTAGTAAATAAAAGAGCCACTTTTTGTTTGGTAGCCTCTTTACTGACAGCCATGGCATGCTCCTGTCCGTACAGCAGGTTTCCTCACCAGAACAGGATCCCTAACTGCTTTACTGGAAGAGACTGGTGGCCTGAGCTACCTCCCCTACTCTGCTCAGGTATTGCTTAGAGGAGTGTGTGTTGACTGAACCCAAACCTGTGAGAGCAACTCATGCTTTATTAGATGTTGTCATTGGGCCCTTGGCCCTCTTATGATTATGTTACACTGTTACAGCTAATTTGCTCATATAAACTGAGATATATCAAGACATTCAATATAAAGTAATTAAAAGAAAGAAGTGAATTTAAGAAATGTAATTGCACTCTGTAAGCTCCAGATTTTCCTTCACACATTTGTTTATGAAGAGTCCCCCAGCAGCTGGATGCCATTCATATTTACATGCATCTCACACTGTCTTCTTAATAAAATTGCTGCTTTCTCCACCTTCCTTTCACCTCAGAGAGGCAAGATTTCAGCAAGTCTGAGCTCCTGTTGCTCCATAAAGCTGTGGATTTACACATCCCTATCCCTTGAGATGACCTAGTAGAATATTTGCAGTCATTCACTGATGCATCTCCTGCCTTATGTTACTGGTTTCACAGACAGAGACCTAAGGCATGTTGAATACCATGCGCTCTTATCATATAATTCAGAAAAAACTGGATTTTGCAAGTTCCAGCTCTGCCACACATTTCATCTGTGCAATTATATTTCATTGCCCGGGGCTGACCCATGAAATAAAAGTGGGTAAATCATGATTTATGTCAGATAACAATCTCCTCTGTAACATTTTTGTGTTGTTAACAGAAGGAAATAATTATAGTGCTTCACTTCTTAGTGATGCTAAAAACTTGGGTTTTTTTGTCTAATGCTAATGGGATGCTCAGCTAACCTCTGTAGGAAGTTGTAAAAGGAAGATAAATTAAGAGTTAGACTAAATAGATGTAACAATGAAAGTAAAATATCTTGGCCATTTACAAGGAATTTTTATGGTCTGCTCCGCAACTGAATTTTCAGCTGTGCTGCCCCACATGCACAGTCCCAGCTCTTGCTTCTCAGTGACTGCAATATTCAAATCCCTGGGCTCACAAGGGCTGGCATCTCCAGCCAGGAATAAATGGCTGTCCTAGAGGTGTCTGCATCTGGCCATAAGCACAGCTGGAATTCAAGGTCTGATATCCACTACAGTGAGATAAGGAATCTAACCCTGCAAAGCACTTCACGTTTTCAGAAGCTGCAATATGATTAAAGGGAACTTTCCCTAGTTCTGCATAACAAACCCTTGGTTTATGTACTCTTGTAAATGGCAATTAAGCACACCAAGGTTATAGAGACAAGAGCTGTTAAGATGAAGAAGAGACACAATCTTTGCTCCCTGCAAACATCCTCACTCCATTTTTGTTAGCTGGTTCCTGCTCCTGTCTTATCCAGACACTGCAGTCTCTGAATGTACTGATGCTCAACTTTCCTCTTCAAAATAAAGAAAAGCTTTCAGCTTAATTTTATTACAGCTGGAGTGCTGCACTGCAAGGCAAGTAAAGCAGAGATGGGCAGAGTAGAACTGGATCTTTCTATCTCTAACTTTGTTCTTTCTATCAATGAAGTAAAGTCCCTGAGGACCTTGGGGTCCCTGGGACTGTCAGTGCAGACCTCAATTTCAGCAGAGTAATTGACTTTCAGTTTTCAAGGGCTAAGGAAGAATAGTTTCTCCCTTATCCCAGGGAAGGTTTAGTCACCTTCTGTCCAGTCCATCTGAACAGCAGCACTTATTCTGAAGGCTGATTTGGATGGAAGAGAATGAGTTAGTCAAAAAGTAGTTGTGTTAAATTTCTTGAGCAGTGAAAAGACTGTGTGCAAAGAGGAAAGGAGAGCAACACCATGTACGTATTTCCTAGTGAACCTGTTTCTTTTTGATTGGTATTTCGTAAATTTTTGTAAAATTGCAACACTGATTCAAAAGGGATCTGGGGCCCTAGCCCTGATCTGGTGTGTATCATTTTACAACAAGTCCTGCTGCATTGTTCAAAATAATAGAATAGAATCACAGAATCCCAAAAGCTGGAAAAGACCTTGAAATCATCAAGTCCAACCTTTGATCATGACCCTGTAAATTAAACCATAGCACTGAGTGCCGCATCCAGTCACTTCTTGAATACTTCCAGGGATGGTGACTCCATCACCTCCCTGGGCAGCCTATTCCAATGCTTAACAACCCTTTCAGTGACTAAATTCTTCTTGATGTCCAACCTGACCCTCCCCTGGTACATCTTGGGGCTTCCTATTGGAGTAAATAATTTTTATATTATATTACTATTATAGTATATTATCTTTATATATCAAATAAATTTTATAAACTTGTTTTTATATATTGCAATATTATATTTGTATTGTTTTCTATTATAATTTTATTTTTCTTATGTAACAGCCAAAGTAGTTGTATATAGTTCTGTGATAATAAAAAGCATTTTATACACATAAAATGTAATTAGGTGAAATCACTTTCCCTGTCTCCACATGAGCAGCTGAGATCCAAAAAGAGTAGAGATGGCTGCTTGTGGTTATCATAAATGGTTTCTGTAGCTCCCAGCTTGAGATAAAGGTAATATCTGTCTCGTAGTCATCCTCTATATCCATTCCTAGCTCCAGTGCTTGGGTTAATCCGGAAAGCCACACAAGTGACTGGAACATCAGTTGCACGGGATCAAAACACAAATAGAAAAAGAGTTGTTAGTAAATTAAAGATGGATTATAGAACCCAGATCCTTATATAAACAATAATTTTGATTTATTTTAATTGGTAATAGTGTGGTGCTGGATAGCAAGGTAGCTAAAGCACCAAACATCAAGTTGTTTAAGTTATGTTCTCTTAACTCAGGAGTCAGGGAAGTGAATTCAATATCGTCTGGGATGTCAGGCTGGGAATTTGTGGCACCAGCCTATCTCTAGCTGTGAGAAGTGTGGGTTAGGTGTAATTATGTGTAATTATGACCATTCCTTGTAGGGTACTGGTTTACGGCAGGTCGTGTGGCGTGTGCGGTGTGAGCTCTCACTCCAGCCTGGGCTGTTCAATCTCCACAGAAAAGTGGCACGAAGTGGTTGGGATAATTAATGATATTTATGCAGCACGAGGGTACTGGATGTGAGAATCGATGAGAATCTAATGCATACCGAAGAGAAGCTCGGGCTGCTGTCCCTCCCAGTGGAGGCTGCAGCCAGGGACATGCAGAAATGTCACCACTGCTGGCTGTGTCCCTGGGGTATTTCTTGTCCTGTGAGCGCTGGGGAGATGGCACTGCTAACACAACCTTTACATAGCTAAATGATTTTTTCTTTTTCTTTTTTTCCTGATAGTGGAAAAGTTACTGAAGACAATAAGAGATTGGTAATTTCTTGGTGCAGTGCATGTCTGAGTCCTCGTATGTAAATGAACAGATGCAAGGATACATTTGTAGGTCTGTTTCTAAGATTGTGACACCCTCTGCTGGCAAATGTGTGAATGTATAGAGCAAGCAGCTTTGCACAAGCAGCTTTACTATGGGTATAGAAACATCCCCTTAACAAAACAGGGTTCCTTCTGTCAAGACAGTTTCCTCTTACAAATGCAACAGCGTCAAAAGAGAAATGTTTCAGAGTAACCTATCAATTTTGACAAAGTTTTCATGGAAAAAATAATGTTTTTTCTGGATGAGTTAAATTGACTTTGAAGTAAAAATGCTTTAACATGACAGAGAAAAATAGTGATTTTTTTTTCTGGATTCATGCAGTACTTCATTAGCCACACACCGTTATGTTTTATGCCTGGCACAGAAGCAGGTGATAACCTTCTCCTGAAAGTCTGCATAGCAATATGTTATTGATCATGATTCATTTACTTACCAAAGGTATTTGGCAGCGAAGCTGCCCTGATTTAATAGTTCCCTGAATTTCTGATTCTTTTTTTCCGTCTTTGTTTTCCTAACTTTTCTGTCTTATAAAAACGTTGGAAGTTTTGGAACGGGCTGGCGAGGGCTGTAAGCCCAGAAGCAAACATGCTCATGCCATATCAAAGTCCCACCACTTTTAAGCTTCTTGAAAGGGAAGAAATTGATTCCAGATTCTCAGGATGTGGCAAGCTGTGTTTAAAGAAAGTGTGTGCATTTATTATTTCAAGTCAGTTCAATCAGAACTTGATTCCTTCCACCCCCTGTGCCACTTGATAATTTTATAACAGGCCTGTTTGAAGGAATCATCTCCTCATTGTGGGATTAGATCTGTGTCTAAGTAGCACAACTGAATTATTCAGTTCTCTGGCTGTTGTCACCAGGCTTCACCCATTGTGCCTGAAATGACAAGTCCTCATTCACACAAAGACAGGAGTCCTTGGGAGGGTTCAGCGACAGTAGTCTTGAAAATTATTTCCTGGATGCTCTTGCTCAAGTTTTCATGGCCAATTTGAGGGTTTTTGGTTGCTTAGTGATTGTTTGATACCAAGAAGAAGGTCTTGTTTGAGCAGAGGAAAGTAAACTGAGGTCTTGTGTGTTTACTTTGGTTCCTCTGGTTGATGCTGAGCAAGTCACTCACACTCTGTACAGTCACCAGGGTGGCAACAATTTATGTATTCATTGGAGGAGGATGAAATCTAATTAATTGGAATGTTGTGTACATAGTCAGCATCCTGCTTATTATTTTTACTTGTGAGACTGTGTACTGCAAACCGAGGGGACAACCTGGAGTAACCACCCATTAACTGTCCTGCCTAAAATTGTGAGTTCTTTGGCTCATAGAATGAGCCCTTTGATTTCATGTAGGAGTTTAAAAAGTTGTTCTTGAATTGAGTTCTTAGGGGGCACCAGCTCCAGTGTGGGTGGGCGCATTCATTAGTGGTACGGAAGGATATTTCACTGTACAGCTCCTCAGAAGGCGCTGAGCTGGGAGACCACCAACATGATTTCATGCAGAGGAATTTCCAGCCGTCTGACCAGAGGACTCCGCTTGTCTGGTTTGGATTTACATCAAGAGGCCAAAAATAAAAGCGCATTTAAATCATTAACTCACATGTGATTAAATGCTGTTCACCTCTTTCAGTAGCTCCATCACACTTTGTAGTTTGGTGCGTGAGGTGGGAAATGTCTCTCTCAGTGTGCTGTGTATGTTCATGTGCAGTAGAAATGCACACACGTACACAGCTGGAATTAAAACTGCCCTATGTCAGTTTTACACTGTGGAGTTACTCCTGCTAAGCAGAGGGTCAGACCCATAGCACAGGTATGTGCACAGGCTCAGTGGTGCGTGCTGATCCTTCCTAGAAGCCATTACATGCCTCTTGTAATAAGCAGAGAGTCTGTTCACTCCAAACCCCAGCTTAGAATATTCACAGTAATACCAGCTCCATGGTCAGACCCTCTGTGGCACTGAGGCAGGGTAGGAGCTTATTGATGTTGTGAGGCAGGCTGTGACATCCTGTAAAGTCTGGACTGGTCTGGCTCCAGCAGCAGGAGAGCAATACATCTGTCCCCAAGGTATGTCCCTGTGTGGTGGGGAAGGGCAGGGTGTCTCTCAAAAGGGGTCAGATTAGGACTGTAACTGTGATATGGCTTCTCCTGAGTCTTTGGTCCTTCTGACCTGTTCTGTGCCTACAGGCTTCACCCTGTGCCCAGAAAAGTTCCTGGCAAAGCTGCTCTTGAGTTTGCTAGAGCAAATTTAAACACCTGTTGGAATGCTCTTGTATTGATGGGAAGTTTCCTGTGACAGGGATCTTGGATCAGACACTAATTTGGGACCAACATTAATGCTTTATGCTTTTTCAACAGATTTTCAAGGTGCCATATAAATATTAGGTATAAATATAAATATATAAATATATGGGTATAAATATATAAATATGTGTGTGATGTCTGTGTATCAACTTGCCATTAAATGTTTTTCTTCTTCTTCTTCTTTACTTGAAGTATTTCCATTTTCCAGTACAAACCCCATGTCTTTCCAAGGCTCAGCACAAGCCACAATTTATCCTGTGCTGTGACAGTACCAAGTTTTCTCTGCCGTACAACCAGGAAAGACTAGAAAGAGCTTTTAAAATTGTTTTAAAGAAAAGGACTTGCTTTGTGATGGAACACATCAGGATGACAGTTCTAGTGGAAGGTGTCCCTCCCATGGCGGGGAAGTTGGAAATAGATGACCTTTAAGGTCCCTTCCAACCCAGGATGTTCTATGATTCCATGTTTGATTCCATGATTCTTTAATTTTGGCCTTTTGAAGCACAAAAAAAAGCTATTCCAGAACATTTTAAACAAGTTTTTATTTCTCCCCCTGAGCTAAATAATGTTGGGCTCATGGTAGCTAAAGTGCTTGGCAGCTTTACAAAACCAGCCCTAATATAAAAAATACCCAGTCTTTAAAACATATGTAAAATAGCTTTTCTGCAACATTTGTGGCACGTAAAGTACCAAATACATGTTGGTGAGTGTGATATAAAGCTTTTATTGCCATTCATTTGGGATGACCCACATAACTCACTCATGATATGTTAATAAAACTGTTCACTCTGTCTCCTTATAAAAACATACATATAAAGACCACTAAAACTGCAGTGATAGCTTTGTGCTAACTTGTTAAGAAGTGCTTCAAATTGCATTTATCACCTGTCCCAAATTTCTTTATCTGCTTTCTGCCCAGTAATCAAAAACTGAAATGCCCAGGAACAGCAGTTTGCAAAATAAGTTTTCTTGAGAAATAACTTTTTGAAAGTTCTCTTCAAAATCGTGCTGGCTGGACGCCCAGAGCCATCAATATTCTGTCTGGTACCAGTGACAGCTTTAAGGACCAATATCTTTTGACCTGCCAGAACTGAGAACCGAAATCTTATGCCATTAGAAGGAAGAGGTTTATAAAATGATAACACACCATCACATTCATCTGAGAAATACTCATCTTACAAGGGAACATTTCTGAACTTTCCTTCTCCTAAGACCTTGCTAATTGAGGTAGGAAGATTTCCTGGTGGAAATGTGAAAAAAAATATTTGAAAACAGCACAAAAGGAACATTTTCTGTAAGTCCAGATGTGACCAGACTGCAGACTCTCCAAGGCAGAGACTTGGTATGCCTGGTTAACAGTCTTAGATGCAGCCATTCTGGGAATAGTAAACATTTGCAATAAATTTACTAACAGATACAATTTTCTTACACATCTGTGCTGAAGCAACTTAGAAGACATGGAATACCATCGGGAGAAAGAGAGAAAAAAAGGAAATAATATATGTATTTATATAAATTGAAGTTATAGAACATGCTGAGGTCAACAAGGTTAATGACATGATGAAATTAAAGCATGTTCTCAAGCCTTTGCTGAGTCAGAGCCTATATGCAAGGCCAGGCCTAGACTTAAACACTTGCAATGGGAACAGCAGTTGTCAGACGCTCTCTTTTAAGAGGGAATTATTTCCCCTGTGTGTTTGAATATTCCTCCAAGTGCTGCTGGCTTTACTGGGATGCTTTGTTCTGTTTCCCAGCCGAGCTCCCATGCTCACACACAGGAGCAGTAGCACAGCTGGAAGTGGATTAGAGCAATCTGGCGGCAGCAGTCCTGGGAGGAATTAAGCGCCTCGCTGCTGGAATGGGAGGCCTAAATTGCATTATTATTTAGAATTGAGTTTTAAGTTCATTGTTCTATGGTTTTGCCCTGGTGGGTAACTCCCTTCATTGTGATAGATTTGGTGGATCTTAAGCATGTTCCCCACAGTGAGGACTTAGATGAAGTTATGGCCTTGCTCAGTTCAGTGTCCAAATCTTACATAACCAAATATTCGGGTTTAAACACCCAACTGGTCTTGATGTCCTGACAGAATTGTTCACAGGCTTATATTTAGCCATTGCAAGCTATCACATGGTAGAGAGCCCAGTGACTGGCTCCTGGAAGTCAGTTTGCAAAACTGTTCATGACTTCAAGGGGAAAAGAATTGGCCCAGGATCTGTTTTTCCCTAAACAGATACTTTTTTTAGTTGTTTTTTTTGGTGTTTTTTTGTTTCATTTTGTTTTGTTTCATGCATGCAAATGTTCTTCATGAAATAAAAGGGAAAAGAAGAATGAGACATAGATGAAAATCAGTGCTGTTAAGTTTCTTTATTAGGTAGATCTTAAGTCATTGACTTTCAGCTTGAAAACAGTGCGAAAAATGAGGTGACAAAAGGGGAATTAGAGAAATAATTCTTGTAAAAATAAGCTGGTTCTTCAGATTGCAGAAAAAAGTAATCCAAATTTCATCGACTTTGAGGCCAGAAGGATCTTTGGGTTATTTGCAATCATCTCCTACAGATCACGTCCCAGTCAGTTTTGCCCATTGAGCAAACACATTAATGTTTCACCCGTAAAAGGATTTGATTTGATTTGATTTGATTGAGGAGAGAATAGGAGAAACTGAAGTGTCCTTGGTGCACTGAAGTGTATTTGGTCTTTGAGGCTTTTTTCCAGTCCTTGAGCACTGTCTTATTGCTCTCCTTTGACCTCTTGCTGGAATTCCCAATGCCTTTTTTTTAACTGGGGACACCAGAACTGGGAAAAATGTTTTTAATACTTGCCACAACAGTTCAGTTGCAACAGAGAGGCAGTTTGATCTCCCTACTAATACTTGAATTACTTTCATACATCCAGACTTAATTATAACTGATTTTGCTTCTGCTCCTTTCAGGAAGGTTGAGACGTAAGCACGATGATCCCTAAGTCATTTCATGGAGCTTGAAACAAAAAAATCTCAAAAGCAGAAAAACAATGGGAAAGAATTCAGATGTGAGTAATTTGTAAATCTCAGTCTCATGGCTTTTTGTCTCAGTAACAATTTTTGAACACAAAGGACATAAAATTCTGGAAATATTAAATAAATCTGAGACTGAGATTTTCTAAGTGAACTGAGGGATTTGGGAACTTAATAGCTTTAAAATTTCATCCTCAGGTGCTGCTAGCTAGGTATTGCTGCGTCTCCCTCTCATGTGTCTTCACCGATGCTGGAAATAGCTAACATAGTTGAAATCAGTGGAATGCAATTGGGATTATCTGGGTGTAAAAAGAAGCAGATTTTATTCTACATGCCTGGAATCGGAAGAAATTGATATTAAAGAGTCAAACACCAACAGCCTGTACAGGAACAAATTTCTTTGCTTAAATCTTGGAACACAAGGGGTCCCCACAGCACTGCTGCTAAAGCCCAGCTGCACTCACTACCAGAAGCTCACTTTACTCTTACTTGAATGCAGATATATGTAGTTAGTTTTCCTTTGTTAGTCCCAGAATCATCAAAACAAAAAGTTTACACTCTGAGTGAACACACTTAAAAATTGAGATATCAGAGTGATAACCTCATACTGTAAAGAAAGTGTGTTTATAATCTGCAGGGTTTGCTTTTATTTATTTATTTCTTTTTCCCAAGTTCCTGGTGCAAATCAGCTGCTGCTTGTCTGCAGTTGCTTTAGGGACACCTGCACAAGACTGACATGGCAGAGGTCAGGATTAGGCCCTCGGGGAGGTGCCCTAGAATGATGCTTGTCACTTACGTGCTGCTACAGAGTCACGATGATTTGTGAAACACAAGTTCGGTGCTGTTCTTCCTGGGGCACTTGTAGGCCAGTAGTTTTACATTCACTTGCTTCCTGCCCTCCAGGTCACTTGGACTACTAAAAGACTTGGAAATAAAGCTTTCCTTTGGTGTCATTTGAACACCTGGGTTTTCTTCTTAAAACCCAGCATTTGAAGGTGATCTGACCACATTCTTCATGATAACGTTACAAGTATCGCATTTATTTCTTGCCTCCATTGTAAAACTGGATAAGAAAAGAGAAGGAGGAAACCTGAGTTTTCAGTAAAAAACCAGAAGCAAGTCAAAACAATCTTTCTGGTTGCTTGAAAAACATGTTTAATTTACTTTTTAAGGCATTATTGGTTCACCTGCTTCTCTACGTTTAATTTGGGAGTAGGACAGATGGTATCAGAAAAATAGGAAGATACCAAGATGCCTCTTCTTTTTGCTATATTTACTGTTTATCCCCCTCTAACCTGAAACATATGTCCACAGCTGGTGCATTATTGCTTTACTAACAAAGTTTGTGGCCGAAGAGTATTTATATTTTTATTTTGTATATAGGAAGTTGCAAGACAAATGATTTAAATTATTTTTATAAGGTCATATAGAAAAGTTTGAGAAGAAGAGACTCAGGTCTTCTAAATCCAGGTAACCCCTTAATCCTTGGATCATTGTTCTCTGTCTTAGGAAAAGGTAGCTGGGAATCGAGCTCCTAGTCTCTCTCATTCCTTCTATGGAGTTTATGAGACACATCTGTCAAACTATCCCAAACTTTTTGAGTGAAGCCCTAATCAGTCAATCAATGAATCAATCAGTCGACATCATCCATCTGTAGATGGAGTGAGAAGGGAAGGAAAGAGAGATGATAAGGGAGGGATATGTCTAAGAGTTATACATTAGTCGTTCAAAAGTCCTGGTCTGTTTCTGATCAATGGAAAGAGACATCAATCCATTTCTAAAGGGCAGTTTGATTTTTCTTAAAATATGGGTCTAGAGTTGGGAGAATTTCCTTTGGAGGTGCCTGTCTTTGATTGCCACCTATAAGGGAGACTTGAACAATTAGGTCAGACTAATTACCTAACAATTAGGTGGCTGAAGTTAGGCAAGGGGAATCTTACCCATAAGCAAATCAACAGATTTTTGATGTGTCCAGGTTTCTGAGGGTGCTTGGGATATCCCTCAGCTGTGTCAGCTCCATGTTCCCCTGAGTCCTGGGTGAAGCCTGGGGCTTAGCACCGCCATTTCTCTAACTGCACATACACAGAACAACATCCATGTGCCTACATGTATGGAAAATATGTGCCTGTTTATGCCTGGTTCAGACCATGTCTGAAAGGTGATTTATGATCCGAGTTGTGTGGCTATTTCCATGTGTGCCCCTGTGTTTGTGTGACTCACCCCACTCCTGCTGTTCGCTCACCCCAACACAGACTGGGAGTAATAAACCCCTTTTCAGGTCCCAGCTCTGACTTGTCTGGGGGATGAACATGAGCCCCTGTCCCCTAAAACAACCCCAAACCAGGAGAAAGTGGAGTTGAGGAATAAGAGACACTAATTTATTTCTCTTCTGTGTACACAAGCAGGTATTTGTTGATTCGTTAAGTGGGTAGAGACAGACAGATCACAGCTTTTCGACATGGCTGTGTGGGCATTCATCTTTATTGTGGGAACGTGTACGAGCTTCTTTTCCAGTGAATATTGAATTGTTTATCTGGAGTGGAACATCTTTAATAGGAGAGCTGAATCACCCTAGAAACTCTCTTTGGCCCAGACTTAGGCATCTAAATGCCTTGGATGTGTGGGAGCACACAGCCGTCATCCTCCTCTGTATTTCCAATGGCTCTCTCAGTGACCTCCCACTCATTTGCTGCTCAGAGCTGGGGATTTTATGAGGCAGAAACATGCCTGGAAAGGATCCTGCAATGCTCAGATTGGCAGTGTATTTGCCCTGTGGGGAGTAAACCCTAATATTTAAGTAGCTTTTAAAAAAATTGGAGGTATTATCCTAGATCACTGGGGTGAACTGTGAAATTATATTCAAAGGGTAGGATTCATCTTGCCTGACTTCACCTCCCTGAAAGTGAGGTGTCTAGTCTGAGCTAGTCCTCTAGGTTTCATCTGTAATTCATGCAGCAAGAAGGGCATGTGTGAAGTGAGTCACGCTGGTTTGAATGAGGTGTCTCAGGCAGTTGCATGGAATTACCCTGTGGAGATGCTCAGTCCCTCTGAGCAGAGAGGAAACCTACAGAACCAGCTCAGACAAGGCACCTGACTCTTAAATGGCTGAACAGAAAAACTCAAGGCAGCACTCAGATCTCAAGGGTTTTATTGAAATCACAGGGGAAGATAAATTGTTCAATATGGAGTACAGAGTCACGTGTATTGCAGTCACAGCCCTCCACTGAGAAGAATTAATCTATATAGATTAAATTTACAATACTCCGTTGAGCCAGCCTGAAAAAAAAGAAATGAGCAGGATAGAGAAAAAAGAGAGTGAAAATATGAATCCTTGGTTTTTAATCAGACTATCAGACTAGTAGAATGATATTATTTTCTTACCTTAAATTGCTGTGTCTTAGCTGGTTCCCCTCTCCTACCAGAAAACAGTATTGGGTCTCATAAAATATCAAACTGTGAATCTGGAAGTGATCAGGAAAGGTGGTTTGTTTTTTTAAAGGAAAAATAAATCTCAGATTGTTTGATTGAGACTGTGAATATTTATGTACTGTTCCCTCTTTTCCCTCATTGCGTATTTCACCAAGTTCATTTGCGTGTGTTACAGGATAAATCTTACTGGAGGGCAGTGGAAGAAAGCAGTAAAAAGGGAAAACATCAATCAGTGATCCAAGGTAGCAGCAGGAATCGTTCATTTTTGTACATGGATCATGGTTTGTTGAACTTGCCTGGGCTTGACAATTAAGAACATTGCAGTTGTGCCGAGGTCAGCCTCAGGTAGTTTCAGATATTGGCTACAAAAGACAAGATGTTGCTGGGCTTCAATGACTTTGAAGCCTTATTATCGCAGGGATAATCACTTAGAAAGAGGGCCACATATATTTGTCCTTGACTGGCAGAAAATGTTTTGTGACAAAAGTTTTATTTAATAAAAATGCCATGGGTGTTGTGAGTAACCTGATTTATTGGCACATGTGGGTGGAATTTTGTGAATAATAACTTGCTTTGGAAAGTAAAAGTATTTTCTCTCAAACTTTTTGAAACAGAAGGTTTTAATTTGGAAATGATATGTTAATTTTTAAGATTACCAACATTTAAAAAGTGATGTGAAAATGATTGGATGTCGAGGCATGACTGACTTAACCAACCATCCCCAAACGTGGCATTCTTGTTTTCATGTTTGTTTGGAAATCTTCCATTATTTTGCTTAAAGTTCATTTAAAAATTAACTATTTTTTCTCTCTTTTCACATAAATCAAGTAGGTTTTGTGTTCAATTTGCTTAAAAATCTATTGTTCTTACTATGATTGTTCCCTCTATGCCTTGCATCTCTTTCCATAATAACTATCAAGTGAAATCCTTATCCTGCAAGAGGTTCCACACAAACACATAAAAAAGGAGTCATCTCACCTCCTTTTAGCTATTTTAAATTTAGGTATCCAATCTGCCTATGAGGGAGAGAGAGAGAGAGAGAGAGACTGAGGCTTCTCTGGTGGTAATTCAGCTTTTCCTAGGCTACTATTTTAGGATGGAATGATTTGCCTTCCAGTGGCTCGTTCAGGCCACAGAGATTGGTGTTTATGTGCTTTGTCTGCTTTGCTATTTCTCCTTGTCCTAGCATTAAACAAGGAAGGAAATATTTGCAGTTCAAGGAAGGGGAAAAATAGTCCTCGCCTGACCTCTGCAAACACTGTGGGTGTGGGCAGCCTGAATTGGTTTTACTTTTTCCGAACCGTTTTTCTTTTACTACTTTCTAGTTACTTTCCATTTTACTTCAGCCTTATTTGACCCACAGAAAACACAGATGGAAACGACCAGTGACGCTGGAAGTTTTATGGCCAGTATTATTTCAGGGGTCAGATTAACTGATTAAAATAGTGTCTTTTGGCTTTAAAAGCTGCTGGAGAAATCCTAACCCCACTGAAGTCAACAGCAAAACTTCCATGGGCTTCAAGATGGCCCAAATTTCACCCTGAGTACCTATTAATGAATCTTTGTCATCTGGCCCTCTGCTTGACTTGCAGGATTGTTCCATGCATTACATTTTCCAGAGTTTTGTTCAGATGTGGTGTAAGTACTTCAAGGCACAAGGATTTCTCTCCATCCCCTGGAAATAGTTGCACAGGCTAATAGTTTAAGGAAGTTTTTTGCTTGAAGAGTTGAGTAACACAGCCAAAGTCTGTTCTTGGTTGAACTGGAGTGAATATGGAATAGCTTGTTGACAATGTAGAGTTACTCCTCTCTTATGTCAGTGTAACTGAGAGCACAGTTTTGCCAATTATTAACTTCTGTTACATTATTTGTATTTCTGTGCATGTCAGAATTTGTTAATCTCATTGTTCAACATCAAGTAACCTTCTGCTGTAAACAGAACATCACTGTGAATTAGGTATCATCAGCTAAATTGAACCTCACCCTGTGCATTTGACAGACGGTAATACATTCATTAAGTGTTCTGTGGTTGCTTTTAGGTTGGAAAGCGCTATTTTTCTGGCTTCTAACTCAGGATTCTTAAGTAAATTTGTATAAAATCATAGTTTTGAAGGGAGAAGAAAAATCACAATAAGCTCATGAGGTTTTTTTATTAATATTGTTGTTTACTGTTGGTGGGATGACAGGGCAGGACTGTGTTTGCTAGAAGTTGTCTGGCTGCATAAGTAGCACAAAATGAAGTAGAGAAGGCTGAAAGAGATGGTTCCACCATGGATTTTGTATATACATGGGTAGAACTTCTTGGAATTTAATGTTCTATTAAATATATCCCAGTGGAGGCAATATGAAGCTGGTGCCTTTGTGCTTGGTGATTCCACTGTCCAGAAAAATGGTTTCCAGGAGTTCAGACATTTCAGCTGTTGCATGGATAAGCTGATGACAGGGCTCCTCTCTCAGAGCTGGTCACATTTGGGATCTCAAAGTTCCTGTTGAAAGTCTGCAGGGTGGGGAAGCAGTTGGAGGTAGAAATTTCAAAAGCAGCACAGAGCCGCATACTCAGGCCTGGCTCTACTTGATGTTGTAATATTGAATCCTCCACCCTGACATTACCAAGACAATGCAAGGGTGAGATTAGGCACTTTAGAAAAAGTTCTCCCCACAGCTTATTTAGGGGTCACCAAAACCGAGTGTAGAAGAGAAAACTCCACACAGAGGAAGCTCTCGGTGTTTAATTCAAACTTATTCTTTTAATTTACTCACTTCAGGGAAGATTAATCCCACCCATTAGCTGTTATCAGGAAACCTATTTAGTTATTTAATGATGTTTCCCAGAGGACAAGTTGCCAAGGGAATTAGGTGCTTAGCCACTTCTGAAATTCACTGTGGGTGGTACTCTCACCAATGGAGAATTAGTAATTTTTTAGTTCTTCACATATTTTTAAATGTCTTTATCCAGTCTGGTGCTGTGGTGTGTTCACATGACCCCTGCCCTGGTGAGTACATCCTCTCCCCTGTGTTCTCAGTGGAGACAATGTAGAGAGTCACCCAGATTTTCATGAAATAGCTATAGCATGGGAAGTTTGGAATTAAATCCAAGTTTAAGGAATTAATCCAAGCTAAGTTTGATCAGTAACATGAACCCAGACAGTTCTCCTCAGGAAGAGTCCCAGAACATTCAGAGCTGTAGGTTATTCTGGAGAGGTTATTTCCTGGTCTTCATTCACAATTTTTCACCTTTCATATAATACCTACATATCTACCAGGTAAGAGAGAAAAATTGGACTCTTTCACACATCCTCCTACTTTGAGTGGAGACTTCCCTGAGTACCTTCTTGAGGAACGTAAGATTTCAGATCATATAGATAAAGCCGAATGTGTCAGGGCACCTAAAAAGTAGGATTTGCAACATGGGTATTTGCACATGGATTTCAAAAAATGCCTTGGAAACCATTGACAGGCTTTAAAAAACTGACCCTATGCACCTAAAATCCATTTGATATGGCAATTTTTGGATTTTAATTCTTTTAGTTTTTCAAAATTTTTTCACTATTTAGTTGGAAGGAGAGCATTTTTCTCTTATTCACTATTTTTCTATTTTCCAGGCTGTTCTGAGCGGTTTACTAGGATCAGAAGAGTTTTGATTAAATAAATGGGGTCATTGGTGTCACAAGTAGTTGTTTTGTTCTTGACTACCAGGATAGAAGATGATCCTGACTGTGTGGTGATTTCATGGTGAGATGTCAGGATCCTGTGGGCTCCAGCAGGGCCTGTGAATTAGGTCACAGATGTAGTGAACCCTGAACATATGCTTATTTCTGGCCTAAAGCTGCCATATGGAAGTGCCAAGTATGAATTCAGATAGATGTTTTTCTCACTGTCACAAACAGGCTTCACTCCAGGCATTGTTTTTGGGACAGCCATGATGCACTTTGATAGAGCTATGAGAACAAAAAAAACCACCCCAAACCCTAATAAGTTCCAGAAAAGTTACATAAACACACCTCACCTGCTGCTCCTGTCTTCGTGCACACACCTGACTGACCCCATGGGTTAGCAAAAAGCATCAAACATCCTCCTTACACTGGAATATTGCTCAGATGACTTGGAGAACCAACAATCCTGCTGGGTGAAGGGAATACTGGAAAGTGGTCAGTGTTGAGCCAATTTTCTAAAATCCAGATGAACAAAATTGAATTAAATCACAATAATTGAGTCCATTGTCTCTACATGAGCACACTGTAAGAGGACACAGTCTGAGGCTGACCAAGACAAGCAGAACTGTCTATTCAACAGGTATTACAGGTCAAACCAAAAAGTAGATTGCTAAATCCTTTGAGTGCTGCCACACTCCACAATTCCTACCCTCCCGTGGAAGCTGTGAGGCAGGACAGCTGCAGGCGATTAAAGGCCCCACTGCCAGCATCTGACAGCCCGATGTCAGTGTCAAAATTAAATTTGAATTGATTAAATGAGGGATGGCAACACTTTTGTTTTATGGATGGCAGCACTTCAGACGCTTTAGATGCTCTGCTTTCAGAAATAAAATTCCTTCCCTCCCTGCTATGTTTGTGGGGGTGTTTTCAGTTGGATCCCAGTCATTTCTCCAGTCAATCAATTAAGCCAGGGTTTGCCACCGTGTCTCAGAGTCAGCCACAAAAGAGCTGGTACGGTTCCCTGGTGCTGGGCCAAGAGGCTTCAGTGGGAGCAAGGCATCAAGCAGCTTAATCTGACTTCCACTGCTGGCACAGTTTTAATGGATGTTAGGGCAGCAGAGAAATCATGTTCTGTGGTGTTCAGCTCCTGCTCTCTCAGTGGCCCTGGATGTGCTGCCTTTCTTCCTGTGCCAAAAGCATAGGGGCAGCTGACAGCAGAGCCTGCAGAGTTACCTGTGCCAGCAAGGCTCTCTGTGAAGGGCGACTGCTGCAGCCCTTTGGAGCTCCTATTTTGGTCCATAAATATATTTAGGACCATAGAATCATAGAATAGTTTGGGTTGGAAAACATCTTAAAGATGCAACATCTAGTTGCAACCCCCCTGCCATGGAGACCTCCCACTATCCCAGGTTGCTCCAAGCCCCATCCAACCTGGCTTTGAGCACTGCCAGGCACGGGGTCACAGCTTCTCTGGGCAACCTGTTCCAGTGCCTCACTATTTCACAGTCAAGAATTTCTTGCATATAATTAACCAAATTTCCCCTGTTTCAGTTTGAACTCATTGCTCCTTGGACTTTATCTCCATAGACGTTGTAGTGCTACATCTCCTGAGTAACTCTCCCCTAAGTTCAGTGGCAGTAAGTTACTCAGAGATATAAGATTTTACAGTATTAAGCTATTAATACTGACTCCAGGCTACATCTGCAGCAGGTATAAATCACTGCAGGTAATTTTCACCAGCTGAAATTCTGGCCCTAAACCCATGAGTCATGTTGTTATTTTTTCACATTGTAAATTCTTGCCGTTTCTTATTTATGTTGCTTTAGCACTTTGGGGCACTTGTGGGGGACCAGGACTCTCTCACGCTTTTCACCTTTCAAACAGAAACACCAAAGACCCTTCTTTCCCCCGAGCGTTTGCAGTTTAAGTATCACACAAATCTGCATAGAGTTATTCAGGTTTTTGTAAGTGCAGTATTGCAAGCAAATTTTTCTGTTATCCTGAGAGTGAAGCAAAAGAACACAAATTCCTTGCCTCGGTGAAAAATTTGCACTCTGCTGTAGAGGTCTAGGTGGCATTTGAAGACTGGAATTTGTTGGAGATGGCAGCAGTGTGGGACATGATCTTCAGAAACTGAACTAAGAAGTCTGGAGTCTCCTCTCCGTTGTAAGACCCTATTTGAAATCTCTCAAAAAGAGCATTTGCACCCAAGCTGAACCTGAGTTAAATGGGAATTTTAACACTGGTTAATATCTCGTCTCATTTGTAGTATATCTTTCAGCTGCATGGAGCTCTGGTTAGCATCTTTGGAATTACTGCTATTGCCTTTAATTACTCTGGAAGGGGGTTGAAAGAAGTAAAACTAAAGACTTGATAGAGCTGAAGTAATGCTAGGAAATTCTGCTTCGTTGCAGTCCTACATGGCTGGTTAGAAAAATGAAGGAGCAGTGTACAGTGTTCCAATTCCTGTGTGATGGCTTTCAACAGACTGGAAGAATATCATAGGGAATATGTGGCTTTTTGGTGTATCGTACTGACAAGCTGTTTTCTCCTTCTGTGATCACTTTCACTGCTTTTTGTTGTTTGTCAGGAGAAGACATGGCACAGCAAGGTCCCTGTGTCCCTTTTCCTGTTGCAGGATGAGCTTTATCCTCAGGCAGACGTACCTTGCTGGGCTACTTCGCCATCGGATTGTGTAGGCTTTGGAGCACAAATTAACAACAAAGAAATTAGTTCTTGCCTTTTTTCTAGACACTACCATAGCCATTGACAATGAGTGTTTATAAACAATTGTTATCCTGCCCTAATCACTTTTTGCTTTTTTTTGGTAAAGCTCTTGAAAGGGGCTTGGTGAAGGCTCTGAAGAAGCTGGATGACTACCTGAGAACTCCCCTGCCAGAGGAGATTGATGCAGACAGCACTGAAGAGGAGAAAGTGTCTAAACGCAAGTTTCTGGATGGAGATGACCTGACACTTGCTGACTGCAACCTTCTGCCCAAACTCCACGTTGTCAAGGTAAAAGATGTCATGAGATGGTCAAAGAAGTCTTATCCGACAGATGTGCCTTGCTCTGACAGCTGAGTGTCAAAGCCAACGTGTATTTCAGCAGAGAGTTCTTAAGTCCTAGAAGAGCAGTTTGAAACACACTTTTGCTTGTCAGCGTTTCCTACTGGTTAACTAAAGGAACTTTATATTTAAGTGATAAGAAAAACTGTCCCATCACTAATTAATGGTGAAGACAGTATTAAGTTCTAGGTGTCTTGTCTCTTTATTTTTACCCTGCTGCAAGTAGCAGCAGCATTTCGTATTAATTAGTTCCTAATACTCTTAAGAAACATGTCAAATCCTTAGTCAGTTCCCACCCATTTGTAACTTAAGAGCAGCAGTCCTTCTCTTTGGGGAATATTTATTCCATCTGGTATTTCACACGGAGAAGTTAACAAATCAAAGTCACTGCCAAGGTCCAGAATTTAAGATGTACTATGGTTGCTGGTATAGCGCAAATCGTGTACATCATCTTGACTTCTAAATGTTGCATTTATTTAATTTATCAGATGACATGTTGCTTTAGAACAACCCAAGTACCTGGCAGACCTTGGCAAGCGAGCAAGCTAGGAATTAAAGCCAAGTCATGCATCTAATTTGGCTCTGTGAACCAAAACATAAACTGAGCCTGGGAGCTGACTGCACACATGCAAAAAGAAAAAAAATTTTAAAAGCACATAAGTCACCAGGTAAGAAATGTGATAATATCCTCACAGGTTTAGCGCTTTTTCTGGCTCGTCTTCATTGGCGACATTGGAGTCAGACAATGCAAAATTAATGTGTGGCCCCTCACTGGTTCTCGTCTCCTAGGGATGAAATGAAAGATGTCAAAAGAGAATTAATTTTTTTCTCAGACAAGCATAGCCATAGGATATTGCCTGAAAAGCATTTTACAGATAGAAGAAAAAGGTAAATTATTTTTTCATTTGAGGGAAGATGTATGTTGGAAATTTTGAAAATGTTGACTTAAGTTGCCCAACAGGTTTTATCTTCCCCATATGCGTGTGAAGCATCATGGAAGGCAAGAATGCTTAATTAAATGCAGTTTAGGACAGGATTTGGGCTTGCATATACAAAGTGGATCCTGGTAATAAAAACAAATCACAGTCGTTTCTGAGAACATGACTATCCTAAGAAATCTGAGATGGAAACCAGCTCTACCATGTGCTTTAAAAATAAAGGGGAACTCTGTGGCACATATGTGTATAATTTATGCCCAGGAACAATTTTATACTGTCAGAAAAATTAGAGATTGGAAGCACTCATTAAATTAGCTAATCCATCCCTTCCTATCAGCTAGGTCACTCTGTCACCACAGACTTATTCTATATGGTACATTCCTACAGGGAAACTGAAATATCCCGATCCAGCAAGGTACTTAACCAACCAACTAGCTTTAAGTACAGATTAATCCCATAGACTTCAATGGGACTGTACAGGTGCTTAAAATTAAGTATGCACTTAACTATTTTCCTGAATAAGGGCCTGAGTGTTTTTAGAAATCGAAAATTTGCCTTGATAGACAATTTCCTAGTCTAACAAGTCTTGAAATAACCATTTTCTCCCTCAGTTTATCCCAATGCTCCTGTTTCTAATATATGCTAAATCATCTTGGTTTCCTAATCATGGTACCCATACCACTCTGAATTTTTCCTTTTCATGAACATGAAGACAGCCTTCCAACAGCTGTAGGTGGTTATATCCTCTGACACCATTGGCCAGGCAAAATATATTACATATATTAAAAATATAATACCGTATATATATATAAGGTTAAATATAATAATCAATATGAAAATATGTTATAATCATTACTAATGCCTTTCTCTTAAATCTGTCTTACTTTTTATGATTCAGCCCCTTATTATGTGGTGGCTCAGCTTTAAGTGATGTACTTAAAACTTGTAAAAAAACCCCAAAACCCCAATAAGTTGGAATTTGGTGACCATAGCCAGGTCATTGCTTTAGAGTGTCCCTAGGCCAAGCAGCAACCTTGCAAGATAGGGGACAACCAGCAGTCACTTCTCAGGCTTTTCTATGATAAGTCCCTGATTCTCCAAACATTCTTCTCATTTGCTATTAATTACATGACAGAAAAGAGCAAGAAGCTCCCTAAGAAGGAATCTGGAGATACACCATCAGTGAGATGTTTTTTTTTTCACGTGTTTTTTTCACGTGTTTCTTTAGATTGTTGCAAAGAAATACCGCAACTTCGAGTTCCCGGTGGAGATGATGGGGCTGTGGCGGTACCTGAAGAACGCCTACGCCAGGGACGAGTTCACCAACACCTGTGCAGCAGACAAAGAAATCGAGCAAGCCTACGCAGATGTGGCCAAGAGGCTCAGCAAGTCCTAACTGCCCGCAGCCATGGCTCAGTATCCCCTTTTACAGACTCTGCTCCTTGTTGCCTTAAGGTGTACTTTATCCTCATGCTGTCTGGTTGCCACCCCTATGACTTCACCCGTTCCAAGTGTATTGGGAAGGGACAAATCTGCCTCTCCCTGGAGAAAAGAGAAGGCAGCTCTTGTGGGGGGTGGAGACCCTTTGAAGTCTAACACAAGATCTGGCTCAACTAGTATTACTTGCAATCAGTATTGGAAATGAGTCCATTTGA
This sequence comes from Eulacestoma nigropectus, assembly GCA_013397775.1. NCBI lineage: Eukaryota > Metazoa > Chordata > Aves > Passeriformes > Eulacestoma > Eulacestoma nigropectus. Next base: position 767,625 of record VZTE01002905.1, read on the forward strand.
CTAGTTTCTTGTTCTGTGTTGGGGGTACATCATGACCTGTATTCTTTAGAGTTTTAAAAATAGCTGAAATTTCAGGTAAGAGAGTTAGGAACACATAGAACTGGTTCTTCTCTAGGTTATTTCAAGGATGCTTTTTCCCCCAGTTCTATTGAGATCCTTGAGGCATGAACAAAACATGAGAGAGAGAGAGGGGGAAAATAGGAGTTTGACCCTAAAGCAGAAATGCTCTTAGCAGTTATATTTAAATAAACTCTCTGAATGCATCTTGTGTCTTAGCAGGCCCAGGAGTTTATAGGGTATTTATTTTTAACTTGGTGCAAGAGGGGGAAGCCTGAGTGAATATGTCAGACTTGCAGATGCTACTCTGCATAAAATTTGCATGGTGGTGTTGGATCTGAATGTTTAAAGCAAAAGAGAGTGAATGAGCAATTGAGCAGGCAGTCCTTGGAAGAGCAAGGCCTGTGCCAAAATGCCCAGTGGATCTGCTGGTTGGTAGAGACAGACAGACACAGCAATAACAGGGGCACCAGATTGACTCCAGCACCCACAGAGGGAATTGGCACAGCAAACCAAACCACGTAGGATATTGTCGTCTTGACTGTATGGTTGCCAGTTCTTTTATAATTGCTATCTTGCAAAACTTGGATCAGCGGTGGGAAGCTGTCGCTGCACAGGGATTCCAGGCAGGGGAAGCGCTTTCGTCACCTTGGGCTCCAGATGGGTCACTTTCAAGTGCTCATCATCTCACCCCAGGAGGAGTTTGCTGTGAGAGCCTCTAAGAGGGCAGGCTGGCACAGTGAGAGGCATGTTTCCAGCCAGGAATTCAGCAAGTGTGCTAGCAGAAATCCATGCATGATGCTTCAATCCTGCTCATCCAGGCTTTACTGATCCAGGTTCCACAATTCTGAATTAGGTTTTTTTCTAAAAGAGATTGTTTTTCTCTATCTGCAGTGCCTGCCTGGCACATCTGCTTTACACTAGTGATTATGTGCACGTTCCTTTAGCAAATTCACAATGACAGCTCTTTCACTTGAAACTCATGTGCTCCAGTATGTACAGGAGAGCACATGGCTCGCGGGTTTTGGTTTGGGGGGGATTTATTCCTGTTTTAAAAGATAAAATAAAGCTGAGCTGTAACCTGATGTGTCTCCCCTTCTAATCAGAGCTGCTAGAGCTGCACTGATTTGAGGGGAACCCGAAGCTGGTGAGCTGTGACCAAGGGGAACCTCACAGCATACTTGTTTCCAGCCAGAGGGCTGGGAAAGTGGAACAACATTGAAAGCCGGGCTCTGCCGTGTGATGCTGATGACAATCTGAAACCATCCTTTTGCTTTGGTGGGATAATTCCACTTTTCACACTAACCCAGCTGGGAGCAGAATGTTGCTCATTGACTGAAGAGAGTTTGAGGTTGACTATTGTTTCGCATGCAATGGTCAATTTGTTCTGGACTTTCAAAACCTTGGAAGAAAATCCATGAACTCCCAAGTCTTCTCCTAGAATGGGCTATTTTAGCAGCGGCTAGACTGGAGGGCAAAGGCTTACACTATTTAAATATATTGCTGAGAAATCAGCTGGCTCAGAGAGCACTAATAGCAGCCAGAAAAATCTAATGAGATTAGAAGTGTCTGCACAAGCACATGTGGCTTGTTAAAAACATTTCTTCATGAGATTGGAATTATTGCGATATAATTTTCTCTTTTTTTCTTTTAGAAAATTCCTTCAATTATTTATTTATTTATTTATCTTAATTGACTCACTCCTTTCTGTCTGTCTTTCTGGTTTTTGTTTTCACTCAGCAAATGGGTCAGGATGGCTCGGTCGGTTTAGAAAAGTGTTATTCGCAAAGCTCTGCAAATTTGTTCCTAGTGAAAAGTTTTCTATCTGATTAATCGTCCTGGGGATTTTTTATTTTCAGTATGATCCTGTTGATCAACAGAAACTACATTTTTCTCAGTTGTCTTTTCCCAGGTTTGCACTTCAATCAGTATCTTTGTTTAGTCACAGTTGCAGTGAATCTTTGAATAAAAGACACAGAAGCAGATGCAGATTCTTGTTCTCTGCTTATTATATTTAGCTCCTAAAAGAAGACTGTCCAAACATGCAGCAGATCTCAGGCAGGTGAACCAGGGTCTGCCCTGATTTCCTTCCCAGAATCTTCATCATTTTGCTGAATCTCAGAGTTCTGAAATGCTGTTATATGTTTGGTTTTGTTTTTCATACAAGAGGGCCAAATCGTAACCAGCTGACTTCAGTGACCTCAAACTGCATCTGTTTTAAAAAATTATGTTTAAAAATGGTTGGGCTTATATCAAAAAGAAAATTATCTATAAATGCAATGAGCTTTTTTCTAAGATGATTTCCATGTTCTTAAAAACTTTTCAAGATTTCATAATAAAATCTGAAAGTCCTCAGGCTAATTTTTTTTTAATTAATTACACAAAATCCTTAAATAGTTTCATTTTTCATACAATATTCCAAAATATCTAGATAAAATACAATCATAGATATGAGAAAATATTAGAGGGAAATGGAGCAGTTTTCAGTTATGGTGCCACTTCTGTCTGAATTCAATTCTCACTCTGCATCCTAACTTTGCATTTTACTCATAACTCTAGTATAGGCTGATCCAAGATTATGGACAGGTTCAGGCATTCCCTGACCTTTGTTTGGGTTTGAAATCCAAGCTCATGTTTTCAGATCTGTAACTTTCACTCACCTTTGTGCTTTTTGGCTTTATCCATAGCCAGAAGCAGGAAACACTGGAAATCCTACATGGAAAAGTGTTTTGCTAAGATTTTGAGCTCAGTTCTCAAGACTCAGGATCCATCACTAATGAGATTTTAAAGGGGAGCAGACTCTTTTAGGCAGAGTATTTTTGGTGACCTTCCATTGTATTTAGAATTATAAGTAATAAATATTAATCATACAGGATTCTATATCTACATTGGCAAGGCAGCATTTCTGAAAAGACTCTAAGTGACAAGACAGACATTGCAGATTTACAATAACTTTGTTCATAAATTTTTTTGCAAGATGTAAAGAAAGACATAGTACAGAGAGGGAAGAAGCCAACAATGTGGATTTAATCATCTGCATTTGAGAAATGCAGACCAAATGTCTGTGAAGATGTCCATTTCATCCAAACGTTTCTTAGATATTTATTTCAAAGCTCCCTGCTCAGCCCATCCAACACTCCATTCATATTGGAATGAATATTGATTTTTCTTCTATTAGCAGTGGTATGAGAGTTCTTGAGGATCCCATAGATTAGTTACCCTTATTCTCTGTTAGACTGTTTAAATTGCTAAGAGGTCATTTTGCAGCACAGGTAGAACTAAAAAGTATCTGTTTAAGGTCTATTTAAACCAGGGCTTCTGAGAAACATTTTTTCCTATAGAAATCACATAATGATATTGCTTTATCAGGTCCAGTGTGGAATATAGAGCTACAGGTTACTCCTCTGTTTGCATCAGCTGAAAAGCCACTGCCGAGGGGGAATGGCAGCCTACAGCAGAAAGAAAATAGACAACTTTGTTTCCTACAAGAAAGTTCAGCTGAATTGCACATAGCATTTATTTTAAAATATGTACTTATTTTATTTTAACCCCTAAATATCTTTCTCCCTCTCGTCTGTGCTCAAATTCAGCTCCAAGTTAGCCATAACCATTTTCTCAATGATAAGTTGCAGGATTCTCATGGATGGGCACACAGGAAACTGTGTTTTAGTGTAACCCTTCTATATGGTAGGATGAAGCCCCCTGTCTGCATCACCTGAGTTTGGCTAATTAGTTGAATTGAAAATACTGCAAAAGTTTAGCCAGTGGACATCACACTCCTGTAAAACCAGAAGCCCATGGAAGCATTATTTTTTAAAAAAATGAATAGGTGTTTTAAAGAAAAAAATACTCCTAAAGTCTTGTGTCCTCCTTCATGTGTATTCTTTTAAGCATCAGGAAATTCGCCTTTGTTTGTTAGTCTTCTAGATGTATTCATTATTCTTGAATTGCTTTTGATATTAAGAAATATTTTTCCAGTAAGATTTTACCTTCCTGCTGGATCTTTCATCTCTTCATTAATTTTGATGTCTGCAATGACTTAGTAATTCCAGAGGAGGCAGGAAAGCTGTGACGTTTATACTTGTTGAGAAGTTGAAGGAGGTAATGATTTTTTTTTTTTGGTGGGGGGTGGAGAAAACAGTATTAAAAGCATTAAAAAAATTGTGTCTTTTCATCTGGGATTCTTTAACCAAGAGTGATAGACTGTTTAGTCTGGACCATGAATTTCAGCACAGACAGGAGCAAGGCAGCATGTTGAAGGTGGCTTTTCCTAGGGGTTTCACTGAGGTAGTAGACATGTTCCCTCTGAGTCACAAGTTTTCCATTTCCTCCTTTCAGAAGGGATGTGCTGGTTTGGACCCTGAACTATGACAGCCCACTCAGTGCTTAGCAGTGAAAAGAGGAGGCCTGTTCCCTTTTCTCCCCTTCCAGCTCACGTGCAGGGAACGCAGAGAGCGTTAAACTGCTTTATTTCCTTGTCCCACAGTCCAAACAACACGGCCCCAGAAAAACCCAGAAACCCCATCCAATGCTATTTTCCAAAGCTTGATCTGTCCATTTTTAAACACGTGACATAAAAGCCCGAAGAATCTTGTGTAACCCCTCAGGCTCTCCCCACGCAGGACTCAGCAACCTCTCAGAGACCACAGCAATCTTCTTACTCCCTTGTTGCCCCAAATCATTCCCCTTTCACCATTCACTGGAGAGATGCTAATCCTGAAAACACTCCCCAGGATGAATTTGAATGTGGTATATTTGAGCTGTGCTGATCAGCTAAGCAGCTCTGAATGATGACATTGTCACAGCCTCTGTCGTGCCGCTGCTGCCAAGGGAACCCACCACCTGCTAGAGGAGCTGAAACTGCTCCACCAGTGATGGTGCAACCATGATGAAAGGTTTGAGGCCCACCTTTCCTCCTGCCTGGCTCCCTGTCTGAAGTGTTAGAGCTCAGCTGGAGCCATGATCCAGTGCTAATGAGCATTTCTAGCTTGCAGCATGTGAATGGGGACTACTGATGTGTTTAATGTTAAACGTGTGCTTGCCTGCCTGCCTGGAGAGGGGCCTAGAAGTCATGACAGAAAAGCCTATATTAATGAAGGGCATTATTATCCTCTTCCCTTTGAAATCTGGTGGCAGAATTCCCAGTGGGGGAATTCCCAATAGGAATTCCCAGTAAAGCCAAAGGCGGCATAAGCATGAAGATGTTTCTAGTGCAGAGAGAACAGAGTACACTCAGGAAGAAAAGGAGGCAGCAGTGATATGAAGGGTCTTAGTGCAGATGAAGGACACCAGGTGGCAAGTGGAGGAACATGACTGGTGCTGCCAGGCTCTGTTCTGGTCCCATGGGGGGTTCAGAGTGGAGATGGGACCAGGCTATGATGGCAATGTAATGCCAAGGCATGTTCTGCTGTATCTCCAGCCACACTCCCTGTGGTGGTATCCCACAGCACAACGATGCCTCCATTGTGTCTGCCTCACTCTTATTATGAAGTGGCTTGTCTAAAGAAAACTAAGAAGGGTGGGGGAATTTTTTTTTCTATGTATACATGGAGTAAAAGCAATCCAAATATCCTTTAATGGTTCTCAACATGATACTGTCAGTTCTCACCACAGGGTGGAATTTGTTGGTGGAAATTAAATTAAATTAAATTAAAACAGAAAAGCTTGGCTATTGCTAATGGGTACTACTGGGAGCCTTAAAAGAAGTTTGAAGTGTAGAACCATAACAGGAGTGAACATCCTTTAATTCCCAGAATTGCTTGGGTTTCACAGGGTCATTTTAGTGTATTCTACTGCACTGCTGAGAAGTTGCTCTTTCCCTGTCTCTCTAGGTCTATAAACTCTGAAGAATTTGGGAAATGGCTATGGGCACCAAATTAGTCTTTTTCACTCTTTTTTTTTTCCTCCTTCATTAAATTAACTGCTTTAGTTTGGAAGTAAGCAATAAGTAAGTAGAATTTGCAAAGAGCAGATTTCTCTGCTCTTTCATTAAGAAAGTTTTTAAGAGCTTTCAGGAAATGAGAGGTTATCCCCAGCTTTGGGAATAAACTGTGGTACAAATACAAATGGAAGTGAGATTCTGATTAAATTATTGAAGCAGAAAGATTGCAGTTTGTTTTAAGGAACATGCTTAAGAGTAAACAAACAGAATATTTCAGATACTGCAATAGGGGCTTCAGATTCAGTTCTATTTTCTGGTTTGGGTTTTTGGGATTTGTGTTTGTTTTGGTGTTTTTTTTTTTTAATTACCTATTGTACAACACAAAAACTATATATACATATACATATATATATTCAGAGTATTTATCTGCATTATTTAATTCAATAATGCTGTGAAGTTTGTTGCGATGGAAGGTGGCATAAAGAGGAAAACTTACATTCTTGAAATAGCACTATTATTTCTGTGTCTTTGATTTGCTTCCCACTGGAATAAACAAGAACCACACCATTTAGTTGTGTGGAAGCAGGATCCCAACTCCATAGACCCCAGAAGTTTGGCAGTCCCTTGGAGGACGAGGTAATTTGCTGTTTAGCAGTCTGAGCCCTGCAGTGGGCACAGTGCATTTTGAAGGCGTCCAGAGCCATCCTTGGGTGAAGGAGCAATGCTTGTATAGGACCCCAGTGAATCCCCTGCTGTTTTAAAATGAGATTAAGCCATCATGAGACATGGACTGGCTAACCCCAAACCAGACACATTTGCCTGCAGCACAGCCGCTAAATTGGTCTGACATCAGGAACCGCAGCGAAGGAGCTTGGCCTCAGAAGTGAGTCAAAGCAGCATCTTTGTCACCAGTCATTTTCTATTTATAATGACACATATCTATTTTATAATCACGGGGAGGCACAACAGGAGTATGCTTTGTTCTGCCTAAATCGCATTTCTCGTGCGGGTGCGTTTAAACACAGCCCTTGGCCTCTTGCCCCACACCACACACACCCAGGGCGGGCAGTTCTGGCACAACAATGCACACCCTGTCGTGCTTGAATGCTCAAAGCCTCCAGTGCTGGAGCAATAAACTCCTGCTAAATGGCTTAAAAATGTTCCCTTAAGTGCACCGAGCTGCCCCGCTGCTGCCTCACTTCTCATTTCCAATGCCTGTTCTGTTTCTAAGCCTTGTATTTCAAAGAAACCAGGAGTATGTTGTGTTGTTTAGTGATGGAAATTGCTGGGCATTATTAACTGTAAAAATCTGGGATGAAAAACCCCAATCCCCAACCAAACCCTCTTTCCTGGTGCAAACCTGACAGCTTGTGCTCCTAACTGTGTTTTCAGAGGCTATGAACAAATTTCCAACAGCTGATTGGTTTGGCTCCTGGAGAATGGATCCTCATCTGTGCAAACCCTCGGGGCTATGATGGTAACCCCCCTTTGCTCCCTTTTGTCCTTTCCTTTCTTAATTTTTTTTTTTTTTTAAGGAAGGGTCCTGCTGTTTATTTCGTAGAAAATTATGATCTAATGATCAATAGATTTATTTTTGTAATCTGTTTTCAGTTCTAAAGCCTGAAGATCAAAACCAAGTTGCATAGTAAGATCTGGGGGTGAGCAGAAGTGCTTTCCGTCCCCCACCCAAACCTACTCGTTTTCAAATCCTGACTCATTTGGGGCACAATCCTGGTTACTTTGAGGAGGTCTGAGGTTGAAAGAGAGGAAGGAGAGACCACTGAGAGAGGACTGCAGGAACCAGTCTAAAAGTCTTAGGAGATATATGGACAAGTTTCCTATCAGTGTATGAGGAAAGTTTCCTATCAACCTGTGCAGAGACCTGCACGGCCCCAATGGACCCACAGTTGCTTAAAAACTGCACTGACATTCAAAGGCAAAATTTGGGCCGTGAACCATGACCCAAGGATCAGCCTTGTTACCTCTTTAGGGTGTTACACAGACAAAAAGTAGCTCATTTGAAAGGACACTCAAATTTTTAAATACTGGTTAGGGCCTGAGTTCACAACTGGATTTTCTCCTCCAAAATGTCATTAATCCCAGAAATGCCTAATGGCTTCAGGGCTCCCACCTGAAGTACTGGGCTAAAAGCAAGATCAGAAACTCTTATGGAGAAAGCATAAACTCAGGTCTTTAAACTCAGACCTGGTAAGCTTCAAAGAAAAGTAATTCATTTGTAAACAACTATTTTATAATGTCTGACAGTGAAAAGTAACTGTGTATCCAGGGGTCTCCATCAGATAAGAAAGACAGCCAGGATAAAATCTCTTTGCATACCTGTGTTTTTCAGTCAAGGGACATCCTGTCTTAATGTGCAATTTTAGATTAGATTGCAACCTTTTGGGGTAGGAACTATGTATTTTTCCTCTGCATGTGCAGCTCCTTACATGACAGGACCCTGATTAGGGTCTTTGTGTGCTGCTCTAACCCTCATAATCTATAATAATAGGAAAAAAATAATTAAAATGTCATTGCAGTTCACCTTTAATATTATGATTGTGAGACTCTGTCAACTGTGAATAAAATAATGTCTTTTTTGTATAATAGGTAGTATATTTTATCATTGAAGAAAGAGTTAAATTTAATTTTTAAACTCACAAAAAAGTATCTGCTCATTGTTTTATTTTAGGCTTTTGAATATATAAGCAAATATTTCTTTTGTATCCTTCAAATGTGTTAAATGAAGAAACTCACCTTCCTGAATTGGAGCTGTTTATAGTTATATTCCAGGAGTGATTAACAGCTGATAATTTGAATAAAAGTGGTTTATTTTCTCATTGGGTTATTGCTGAACTTTTGTTTGATTTTATTAATTGGTTTTTTTTTGAAACAGGCAACTTTTCTTTGCCTGCAAGAAAAAAAAAGTGTGCTCAGAGCTTGAATAGAGCTATTGTCCTCCCTTATCCTAAGCATGGGATATGGGATATAAGGTTATAATGCACATCTATAAAATAATGGAGGGGGCAAAATGGGGTGTGGCTATTCACTATTTCTCATATCAGAGGTTATGTGTTCGTAGTGAAATAATCAAGCAGCAAGTTTAAAGCAATCAGGAAGAAAAGCCTTTTTACCCAGGGTGTAATTAAACTTTGGAGCCCTTTACTGGATGATGGTGTGCAGATCAAAATGAATATGGGGTTCCAATATGGACATACCAACTTCCTGAAGAATAGGTCCATTTTGTTAAACATGAAACTTTGGAAGCAATTTCCAAGTCAAGAAGTCCGTAAATACCAGGGCTGAGAGAAAGTCTGTGAGGAAGTAGGTTTCCAGTTGCCTCATTTCTTATATTATTTCTGCTGTGAGAGATTAGACACAACCATGGGAGGGCTGGGTGCCTTGGCTCCAGGATGTCCTTTCTGGGATTACAATACACAAATGTGAAGTATTGTAAACTGAATTCCAGCACAGAACTTTTTATTTAGCTTCCCCAAAGAAAACCAATTCCAGAGACGTTTTAGATACAGAGGCTCGGAATCCCTCTCATAGCAAATGACAGGGAATCACATTCCATCTGAAACAAGAGTTCATCATCCAACAGCTGTAACTGGAGAGGAACAAGCAGAATTTCCCTGAGTTTACGTGTCAGCTTCTCTTTTGGTTACCAAAGATTATACCCAGTGGGCCACATCTCTCTAGTCCTGCATTGCTCTGGTACCACATCTCTTTTGATGTCGTGTGTGATACAAAAATGGGCATCTGTTTCAAATTCTCCAAACTCAAGGTGATAAGTGCCAGCCTAATGTTTCTGCTCTAACTAGTGCTGAAATACCATTTCACTTGTCCAGCACTGTAGGAGTCCTGCACTGGCTGATTGGTTTTAGACTAAGCTCTAAATGTGCAAACACCCAGGTGCAGCTTCATAGCAGATGTGATCTTTCCCTTTCTCTGCAGTTGTGGAAGCATGAAGGAAAACCGGGGAATCTGAAAAACTCACCATCAGACATAGCAAATAATTGTTAAATACCTTTTTTTTTGCCTAATTTGTAGCCAGTCCTGAATGGAAGTTCAGCTTTGCTGTTCAGTCACTCAGCTGCTGAAGGTTGCTATGCACTGCTATGGCTGATTGGGGACACTGCTGTGCATTTTCTCGTAGGAACCCACACCTTGCACAGCTCCATCATGTCACTGTCATGCCAGAACCACAGATATGAGACTGCTCCACCCTGATGAGCATCTCTGGCAGTGGTCAGTACCGAATAATTCACAGAGGGGTGCCAGGAGCCCCAGCTCCTGGAGTTTTTCCTACTGACCATACACAAAAAATGTTTGACACTGGTGGTTTTTTAGTGTTTATTTAATTAAAAATTATTCCCTGTAGCTCTGTCTCCTCTCATTGTACAAACAAACCTAACACTGGTCTCAGGCTCTCTGGACAGTGGTCTAGGTGATGTTTTAGGGTAGTAAAACTGAGTGCATCAGATCCATTAGGCACTGTGTAAAATAAGTGGTTTCTGTGCATAAGTGATTGTGATTGCAGATCTGAATGATGAAAAATGGAGTGAGTAACAACCTGGATCACTTATCACTTTTCCTGTCTTTATTTTATCATTTTTTATGCATTTGCTCTGAACAAAGCCAAAGCTTTCCCCTTTCCACAGCAATGTCTCACTGCTGGTCATTTTTTTGGTCATTCAGTCTCTGAAAGATCACTTCTACCCAGGTAATAACTCTGTCTGACAGGGATTTGTACTGCTGTCTCTTCCTACTTGCCATTTAAAAAATAGAGGCCTTGATGGGCTCCACAGAGGTGCTGGCACCTCTTCCTTCAGGGATGGGGTGGGGGGAAGCTTTGTCAAGGAGGGTTTAGTTTGGGTTTTCTTTTTTATCTCAATACCTGATGTAACACTCCACACGTCCTGCTAGACGCGCTGCAATCAGTCCAGTCTGCGCCAGGCAAGAGTTTAGACATTTCAGGTGTCATCCATCCTTCATATCTCATGCATGCCTTTCCTTTCATGAGCCCAGCAGATGCCTTTAATTGCCAGCCTTCGCTTCTTGGCTTTCCAAGGAGCAGCAGAGGAACTATGGAGTCCCTCTGGCGAAGGATGAAACGAAGGGGCCCAGCAGTGTTATGACATTTTCTTGCACTGCGTTGGCTTTGGGAAGAATGGCCTCTTTCCTCCTGTTAGATAAGCACAGAAATCTTAAGCAGATGCTTGCAAAACATCAAACAAATACATACTTAAAAAAAATAAATATAGGCTATACCCACATGCCCCATAATCTGGCCAATATTCAGACACTGCTGACAGGATCTAACCTTACTCTGGAGAAGCCTGGAGGAAAAGGAAAACCCGCAGTCTAGTCACTCCTCAGCAGGATTGGAACTGGCTTCTCCACCATCCCAGAGCCCAGCATGGCCATGCCAGCAGCTGGTGGCCAATTTCCAACCCGCCCTGTTGTTCAGCAACTAGAAGGAAATGCAACCCTTCTCTCTTGGGTGCTGTGTGTACACCCCAGGGACTTTAATCTGTTTAAGTTTCCCCCTAAATCAGCATTGCAGAATGCAAAGGGGAATTTAATGCCATAGGGAAGAAGGTGCAGCAATTTGAAAAGCCTAAACTGCCAAAAACAGGAAGAAAGAGTGTTTTCTTTAGTGCATATGGAAGACTTGTAACCCTTATGCTCCTGATTTCTAGAGCAGAGGTAATAGAGACTATTTCTTCTGGTTCCCTCGCACTGAAAGCCAGAGGTTTTTTGAAAAGCTGGATGGAAGTACATTCATTTGGAAGTGTGAGAAAGAATTTATTGCAAGAAGTCCCCCTTCCCTCAACCCTTTCTTAAAACAACATTAAAGAACATTATTGGTGCCAAGGGAAGGATTTTGAAGAACCTGCTGGAGTTCAGGTCACCCATGTAATCCTCATCCAGCTCCTGGTGTGGACGGGTTGTGGTACCAGCTTTCATCAGCTCATGCACCACATCCTGCACAGCTCCTGCCCCATTGGTGCCCTGAACGGGTGATGCAATTTGTTTTTTTGGCACAGAGTGGTGCTGGGCCTTCTTTATTCCTTATTGCTCAGCCTCTTAGGAAACTCTTTAAAACAGTCATGGTATCATGTGCTTTCTGCAGCAGCGTTGTTTATGACTTGTTCACAAACATTCATCAGATCACTTCATGCGTCCCCAAAGGGCACGGGATGATGTTTCACAGCGTGAGAATCAAGACTGAAAACTTCAGAGATGAGTTTTCACTTCAGATGCTCCATTTCACCTATTTAAGATGTGATTTTTGCACTGTTCTGTGATTTCAGGGAACTGCTGTACCAGTAAATTCAATGTACTAGCATCACTCCCCATCTCTGGGACAAAGTGGCACGAAATGGCTCCTGTCTGTGCTGGTTTACCCTCTTCAACTGAACAGATGCCTGCAAATGGCTTGTTAGAAACTCCCCCTGGATAAATGAGCTTCCAACTGATTTCAAAGGTTAGTTTGGGAGGGTACTAGATGATCTGAGCCAAGACACACATGCGTATTTATATATTTATATGTATAAATGTATAAATATATATACACGTATACACTAAATAGTAAAGTCAGGTATTTGGGTTACAGTTCCAAGTGCAGCTGTGAGTGCTCAGAAACTCCCGCCCCTCAGCTATTGCCTTAGGTCCCAGTGCCACCACGAAGCTTGCATACAAAAAGTAGCAAATTTAGGGCAGATGAGCAGTATTTGATCTTTCCTGACTCTGGAGTGACTTTCCAAGTATAGTAATGTTTTACTGCAGTGTTGCTTTGTATAATGCTTTGTACACGTATGCACACCTATCTATACATGCACATGCACCCATGTACAGTGACATCCTTCCCTCTGAGCAGTGTTTTAGTTCTGGGTTTTCCCTTATCATCCTTAATGATTGCAGAAAATCAGTGCAGTTGGGATTTGAGCTGCCACAGGACCAGCTGGCTTTGGCACCACGTCTCTGCTGAATCCCAAGTCCCCAGAAGGTTATTTATCACACCACAGCCAGAGTTGTGCTGCCTGCCCGCTCTGCTGAGAATATTCCCTATCCCTTGCCACTGGCGTGATTCCCCAGGGAGAGCCCCACAGCTGTCAGAGCCAGTTGGATGCCTTGCTCTGCAACCAGCACTCATATTTATGGTGTATGGGGTGAAATCTTTATTCATAAAGCAGCAGCTTTAGCTTTTCATTGTCAGCGTGGATGTTGAACTAATCAGAAAGGGGAGCAGGGGAAGGGTGGGGACAGGAAAAGAGGAGTTTGTGGGAACATAACAATGTTAAAGAAAAAACTCTGCTTGCTGTCAGTTAAGTCTCTCCATTAGTTACCTCCACCATTATGGATTCATTTTAAGATCCAGACTTCAATATACATAACTTTAAATCACTAACATCCTTCACGGCTCTGTGATTTGCTGGTTCCATATGTAGCCTCTTGGCCCATTGTGTTGGCACAGGTTCAACTCTTTTTCTTCCTTTGGGTTACGATTTCCTCATTTTGATGGGGGGATTGGGAGGGGAAGAAGACAGAGAGAGCAAGAAAGGGCTGGTGAGACAGAAGGCAAGTGATGGTAGAGAGGGAAAGGATGGGAGGAAAGAAGGGGAGCACAAGGAAAAGTAGAAATAATACAAAGAGAGAGAAACAGTTTAAAATAAATCAGAAAAAGTAAAGAAGCAGTGTGGAAAGAGCAGAAAGAGGAAAACAATGAGAGGTGCTGTCATGAGCAGCTATCCCCACCTTGCTGCTTGTGGTAGTGCTGGGACGCTGTGGAGTGGGAGGAGAGGGCTGATGCAGCCTTTCCCAAGCTCCTGGAGTGGCAATGCCAGCCTGCCCCTCATCCCAGTGCCAGGCTGCCCCTCTTTCCCTTGCAAGCAGGCTCGATCTCCACCTGAACTTTATAATTAAGCTCACTGAGATTTTGCTTGGGGTCTGGGCTGACAGCTGTATTGAATTTTGGTTTATTGTGTGATTTATCAGGGCCGTCGATGGGCATTTGGATGATTTAGTACTGCAAAAATACCTTGGAATGCAATGCACAGCAATATCTGCATTATTAATAACAATAATAATAAAGATAAATGTCCCTCCTCAGAGCTTTCGATGGCTATGCCACTCAATTTAACATTTTAACAGTGGCATGTGGCCTCTCCATGGCACCTGGTAGCGTCTGATGGATTTGAGCAGGCAAAGAAAAGGTTATTTGTCAAACACTCAGCCTCAACTGTACAGTATTTTGAAAGTTCCAGGTCAGAGCAGCCTGAGCTGCATTCCTGTCCCTGACATCCAGCGAGACTGAGCTTTGTCATGTTATTAAGCTGTCAGCAGTGCTGGGGCGTTATTTGGATTTCTGGTGGGAACTCCTTGCACATGCTTGGGGTGCTCTAGTGGGATTATATCAACACCATTGTAAAACACACACAAATGAGCTGTGCTGTAATTACCACATGAAGACCTCACTTGGCTGGGTTAATCAGCAGAGAATGGAAATACCAGATAAACACAAATGGCCCACCAGGATGTTTATTCCAGTGGCAACAACGCCATTGTTTCCTAGGACACCAGCCTGATTCTGGGTCTCCTCTGGCAGCCAAATCACTGACTGCTCATCTGTGCCATGGAGGAGAAACATGGAGCTCTGCTCCACCCTCTGCACCAGCACCCAATAGATCAGCAGGACCAGGGCTGGGAAGAGCAGAGGGACCATAGTATTTACAGATATTACAAATATCTGTGATACTTGATTAAAATAAAATAAAAGAAACTGTTTTCTCTACAGCCTTGCACCAGTTCCATTTAAAAATCTGGTTTGCATGAGAGTCCTGTGCCCACCAGGTAGGACAGAGGCTGCTTTCTGCCCACTTCTCCTCGTTATACTCTCTGAAGTGGAAGGGGCAATCATGGCTTTATCAGTTCCAGCTGCCTGTCAGGAAGGGAAGGCTTGGGAACTGCAGCTGTCTGGGGTGGCTTGTTATGTTGGTCGCCATTCAACAAATCACATTTTAATTTACTTTTACGATTTGCTTTTTTGGGAGAGACACAACCTGAGTTAAATTGACTGCACTTCCCAGCGCCACAAGTCACAGTGGCCAAGTGGGACCTTGGTGGCACAAGCACCCTGGGCACTGTGCAGAGGGCAGAGATTGTCCTTCACAAACCCTCCTTTCTCTGCCCAGTACACTGGTCTTGTTTTACCAACAGAGCCCCTGGGGGCTGTGACCGACACCACCGAGGTTGGTTTGCTAAGCAAATACTGAGCTGCTGTAAAATGTCCTTGTCCCAGCTGTTTGCTACAACTTCCACAAGTCTGTCCATGGGTTTAGGGGCTTCCTGAGCACTCCTTAACTCAATGTTGGTATTTATCCAGAGTAGTTTGCATGAGCAGTGAGAACTTACTCAGGAGGCGATGGCAGAGCACTTGGTTAATCCTTTCCTCTGAAAAAACTACAGGGAAGCATAAGGGATGGTGAAAAATAATCAATGGGTAACGCCAGCAAGCTTTGAAAGAGGTTTTCCACAGTCTGTCATCCTGTCATAGTAATAGCAATAAAATAATGAAAATATATGACACTACATGCAAATAATATAGTAAGTTCTTGAAGCCACTTGCTACTCCCATGAATTTGCAATCCAAATGAAATAAAGATTTCATGCTGGAGCCTCTATTTGCAGAGGGACAATTGTCCAGAGATGTTCAGTCATCACTCAAATGCAGGTTAGTAGTTCATCTCCCAGACACCATATGAAGAACAGGACCATCAATCCCTTCCCATTCCTGGCTCACAGGAGAGTTTTCTCCTCCATAGAAAGGAAGGAGAGGGGAAAAGGTGGTGGCTGTGTCAAGAGAAATCTAGGGGCAGTGGGTTAGGGAGACACAGTCAGAGCCAAAGAGAATGATGTTTCCTTAGGGCCTTTTTGCTATCTGCTGGCTCTCCAGGAAAAAATGACCATGCTCTGACCATTTTCAGACCATGCTCTGAAAACCTCCTCTTTGAGTCCCCAAGTGCCCCATTATTTCTGGGACCATGTAGGACACCAGACACTGAATAACCATGATAATCTCATTACCATTTCTTCCTTCCTGCTGTTCACCACATCTTCCTGTGTCATGTTCCCTTTTAGCTCCTGATCTCCCATCTCATGCAGAGGGTTGAGGTCCACCATGCTTTGGGGCTAAATAACGCAATTGATAAATAACACTGACCAAGAAGCCCTTATCCTTTCAGTGCTACCACCACTGCAGCAGTCTGTGGTGGTTTAGCCCCAGCCAGCCACTGAGCACTGCACAGGCGTTCACTCAATCCCCTGGTGGGGTGGGGGAGAGAATCGGAAGGGTAAAAGAGAGAAAACTTGTGGGTTAAGAAAAAGAGATTCATTGGTAAAGAAAAACCCATGCACAACAAGCCAAACAAACAACCCAAGCAAAACAAACCAAGGAATTAATTAACCACTTCCCATGGACAGGCAGGTGTTCAGCCATCCCAGGAAAGCAGGACTCCATCATCAGTGACTTGAGAAAACAAATGCCATCATTCCAGACATTCTACCTTCCTTCTTTCTTCTGAAATAGGATGCATTATGATCTGGGATATCCCTTGGGTCAGCTGGGGTCAACTGTCCCAGCTGTGTCCCCTCACAATTCCTTGTGCACCCCCAGTCTCCTCACTGGTGGGGTAGGGTGAGGAGCAGAAAAGGCCTTGGTGTCGTGTAAGCCCTGCCCAACAATAACAAAAACAACCCTGTGTTGTCAGCACTGTTTCCAGCACAAACCCAAAACACAGCCCCATCCCAGCTACTGTGAAGGAAATTAACTCTATTCCAGCCCAAACCAACACACAGCCAAAGGGATGGACATCACAAGTCTGCCCCTCTCCTGCTTTTATCCACTCTGTAACAAGGCCAGGGAAATCCTGATGTCTTCCCTAAGTGTGATCCATCACCTGCAGAGACCGAGTCAGGAACATCTTGCTGCACAGGTGACTTGAGGTCCCAGGGGAACAGCTAAATCCTATCATCACTTTCCAAAAATTGAAATGCACAGATTATAGATCTTCTGTGTGTGGCTCCCAATTATGAGATCTTCTGAGCAGTGTATATCTTAGATGAAAAATATTTTTCAGCCCAAAGGAAATTCTCACTAAAAAACGTAATCCTGTCAAAATTTTCCAAATAAAATTTCTGGTTGGACGCGCACTTAAAACCCCACCAAAACAGTTAATCTTCATTTACTAACCAGGATACCAAAGTTGAATATCCCGTTGAAATTCAGCATTTGGAAATTAAATTACATTTTTAAGTGAAGGAGCATCTCAAAAGGAATTGTTCCTTCCAGGGCACCAGAATAGTCTGTGTTTGGTTGACAGTCGTCACCTGCTTGCTTTACTCATTTGCTGTCCTCTGGCATGTGGACTGGGTGAACATCTTCATTTGTGTCTCAGAAACAGTGTGGCAGTAGGACCAGGGAAGTGACTGTCCTTCTGTGCTGGGCAGTGGTGAGACCACACCTTGAATGCTGGGTTCAGTTTTGACCCCCCATGACAAGAACAACATTGAGGAGCTGGAGCATGTCCAGAGAAGGGAACAGAGCTGAGGAAGGATCTGGAGCACAGGTCTGATGAGGAGCAGCTGCAGGAGCTGGAGAGGCTCAGCCTGGAGGAAAGGAGGCTCAAGGGGAACCTTCTTGCTCTCTATAGCCACGTGAAAAGAGGTTGTGGAGAGGGGGATGTTGGTCTCTTCACCCAAATAACAAGCAAGAAGATAAGGGGAAATGGAAAGTTGCTTCAGGGGCAGTTTGGATATTAGGAAAATTTTCTTACCAGAAGGGGATGTGAAACATTGGAGCAGGCTGCCCAGGGTAGTGGTAGAGTAACCATTCCTGGAGGTATTTAAAAGATGTATAGATGTAACACTAAGGGACGTGGTTTGGTGGTGGCCTTGGCAGTGATGGGTTAATGGTTGGACTTGACCTGAAAGGTCTTTTCTGACATAAACGCTTATTCTATGACTCTATGGTAAATGATCACTGTTTTGGTCTCAGAGGGGTAGGCACAGGTAGCTCACAGCTTTGTTTTGCAGGTGATCAAAGCTGGCCAGATGCAACTTGGATCACATCTTTTGTTTCTTTGACTGCCACCTGAAAAAATTCATGAGCACATACTTATCCTTAAATCCATGGTTGAAGTCAAGGGGATTACATGGTCTGTTGATCTGGGATAGAGTTTAACATGTGCTTGAAGAAGTGCTCGTTTGGTTTAGTGAATAGGAGCATTTCAACAGAACTTAGAGAGAGAGGCTCATATAAATAAAAAAAAAACCCAAGATCATGTAAAAGATCATTGTCACTGGACAGGGGTGACAGCAAGAGAAACACCTTCAGGTAACTTCATCCTCTGCACAGCACTGGCCAGCACCTTCAAAAGTAGCTAGCTGGGCACTAAAAATTAGTGAAAAATAAATCATTAGGGATATTTGAAACATAAAGTTACGTAGACAACAGAATTTTAAATAATGAGGAGTCATGGGGTGATGAATTGCTCACTATGTAACCCTTGTGGTTTTATGAAATATCTTAAGCAGGAAAATAAGAAAGTAAACACCTCTGCTCCCAGTATGCTTGAGAGTTGCATGTTTCATATCCTGCAGTACCAAGATTTCTTGTTTGGTACTTGCTTTCTCTTTGCCATCAGTCAAGATCTTTTGCAGCCTAAGAAGGAAAGATATCGCATATTGTTTTCCTCATAGCTGCAAAACCAAAGGATTTCAGAGAAAATGTAGAGCTCTCTTGTAAAAGAGAGTTAAAATTTTTCCCCCAACAAAAGAGAAATTATTGTGACATTGAAAGATTATTCTTCCTGGGACTCAAGGTTTTTACCAGTGATCTGCATCTCTAGCCTTTCCCAAAATACTCTGTCATCAAATGATTCAATGTCATCATCAAAGAATTTTTGGCTACTGACTTTCCTTTAATAATAGTTGAGAAGTTTAATGAAAGGAAAGGTCTGCATAGATTTCTTCCTAAATTGGATGAAATCCTGCCTTTTTTCTTTTTTCTTTTTCTTTTTGGTAATATTTCTGCTCAGAGAAAATTATAGCCTCTGGTGCCAGTGATGTGCTCTGTGTGTTTTGTTTATTACAGCGGTTTTAACTGGAACCATGGGTGAGGGAGTATCATTACAAAATTCTTGATACCCCTCATATATTTGTGCAAACATAGCTGTGGGCACCGAAGGCGGTGGTGGAGATGCCAGTTTCAAAGCATTCTCTCCTTGTTTTAAAAATGTGGTGCATGCCCACGTGCTCTCTAGGCAGGGAGAAACCCAGGTCCTGGTTCAGACCGGACATCTGACCCTGCGTGTCCAACCCCACCTGGGCTGAAGCTGGGTTTCTGCAGCTGCCTGTCCAGTTAAGCTGTGGCTTGGTGATGGTATCCAGTGGTCAACTCTTTCCTGGTGTTTGCCATCAGGAGTATCCTGAGGAGCTTTGTGGCTTCTCACAGAAGGGCAGCCTGGAGTGGTACGAACCAGGAGCTGCTGCAGTTTGTAGTAAAAGCCTCTTGGCCGTGTAGGTTGCACACATGCAGTATTTAAGAGGAATAGGTGGTTACCCAGCTTTGTGAATAGCAAGTGTTGGATCCCAGAGAGCTGCAAATTCATGCCGTGTCTGCAATACCAGTGAATATGAGCTCTGAAAAAAAGGCCAGCTTGTCTTTTCTTTGCAATTCTCTATATTTGTTTATTTACTACTTTCTAGCACTGAATTGCTTCTGACTCCCTAGGACTTCAAGAGGTGACAGCTGTGGAGGAGGTAAACAAGAAATTGTTTGAAATGCAAGGGCCTGGGTTTTCTAAAGGTCCAGGAGCTGGATTTCTTGCCATTTGTCTATAGTCTATAGTCTCGGACAGATTTTCCAATTAATCCATCCAGCAGTACTGGATGTCTCCCACCAGGACACTGGTATCCCACCCTGCAAAAAGCTTCAATCACAAAGATGTTAAACTGTCTTAGAAACCTGGCACCTGTGAATCACAGGCCCACTAATTTATTTGGATCACTTTTTTATCAAGCCCTGGAACAGCCTGGCCAAGGAAGTGGTGGAGTCACCAGCCCTGGAGAGGTTTAAAAGACGTGTTGGTGCAGTGCTGATAGACATGGTTTGGCAGTGCTGGGTTAATGGCTGGATTTGATGATCTTAGAGGTTTTTTCCAACCTAAATGATTCTATGATTCTATGAATCATGAGCATCGCTTAGTTAATGCAGATGCAGAGCAGGAGGGAACTGAGATTTTTATTTCTCTTTAGGAACTGCCATATCAGTAAGGGCTGTGTGTGGCCTCTGCTGAGCCCTGTGACCCTGCTGAGATGAGGGCTCACACCACAACCTTGGGGTAGGCTTGTCCTCATCTAATGTTGGCTACCTCAGACCAAGGTGTCTCTGCCATCAGTGATGTGAGATGAGCACCCCCACAAAGCTATTTGCCTTTCTGGTTGTAGACACATCCCTCTAGGATGGGAGGAACACTGTTCTTTTCCAGAGGACCATCTCAGACCATGTATTTAGCTTTAAGATGGATGAAGTCAAGTGAGAATTATCTCATGTGCCCGCAAATGAGACTAGGGGTGGCCTGAACTGAAGTACCGGGTTTGCACACTTTGCTGGATTGGGCAGTCAGCAGCGGTTACAACCAAACCCCAGGAATACCTGTGCTTCCACTGACTGAAACACCCCTCTGGAAAGGATAAATTCTGCTCCAGCCCCCCAAAAGCTCCTCTCAGTGCAGTGCCATAGGCCAGTGATTAGGAGACAACTGAGAACACATTTGTCCCTCCAGTGCCAGAGGCAGCTGCCAGCAAAATGTGTTGAGTAGGAGGCAAACCAGGCAAGAGCTGTAGACATCCCCCACTGGAGCCAGGAGAAAAGCTCATATTGATATCTCTGCAAATCAGGGCTGAGCCAGATGAAAGCTGTGAAGAGACAACCCTGTGTGCTGTGAGGTTGTGCTGGTCTACAACTGAGGAGGGGAATACTCTGTAGTCTACAAGACCCTCCTGGGGCAGCACCAAGACAAATTTTTCTCTCATCAGCACAGCTGAGATTAATATGGACTAGTTCTACTGCAAAAAAAGAAAAAAATTGACTCTGTACATTTTCCCTTTTCTCTCCTTCCCCTACACCCTGAATATGCATTGAAATTGAGTCCTGAGCTCTGTACTGCAGAAATGACAACTTACAGTGCACATGCTGTGAGTTCTTGGGAAATCTTTATATGGCAGGGTCATCTGATACAAAGAGGAGATGGGGAGATGGAACAAAACACTCATGAAAGGCAGGAAATCAATAAAAGATTGGTCACTCAACCCTGGGATAAATATAGAACAAATTAGTGAGTAAATACCTTGTTGACTCAAGGCATTCTGTTAGGAGGGATTCTGAAAGCAAGATGTGGATGGCAACCACAGTGTCTTGCGAAGCAATAGTGGGTTTGGTTGCTTTGGTTGACCCATGTTTTTATGTTGCTGCTGCTATTGTTTTTTGGGGTTTTTTTTGGTATTTTTTTTTTTTTTTTAGTGAGAGACAGTGTCTTCACCTATGTTTACAGATTAAACAATGCCAAGGAACATTTCATTGCACAGCAGCCCCTTGGTTGTCTCTGCTGTTAAATTGCCTGAATTTCCCCCAACATGCTTCTGGCCTGATCCCAGCAGGGCCCAGCTGTGAGGTGGGAGCTAGCAGAGAGCTCTAACTGCTCCCAGTAGCAGCTCAGATGCAGCTTACCATTTTTGGGCAGTATTTAGCAGTGTGGACATGGACATCCAGGGAAACATTGCTACCATGTTTATGTACTAGGATAGGTGCAGTCGGCGTGTTTGTGTTCAAAATAAAGTAAAATAATTAACCATATAGACATCATAAACAAGTACTGGCAGATTTCTGGAGGTAGTGGGGTGGGATCCATGGGACAGGTAAGCACCAGGGTCCTGCAATCCTGCAATCCTGCAATCCTGCACCTTCCCTTGGGTGGCTCCATTGCATATCCAATGTCTGAGCTGAACTACTGCTGTAACATGGAAGGAAATGGCAAATTTCCACACTTTTTTGTTAGCTATATCTTTTGTCACTTTAATAAACTGAATTAGCTAAGCAAAAAGTCAGCAAAGAATGCCTGGGACAAGAGCTGAAAGGATGGGGGTGAAGGAGAGAGGGCAGGGATCCAGCACAGGAGGGATTTCCAAGGGTCCCAATGGGACTTGAACCTGGGTCAGCAATGTCGCATTGATGCTGGTGAGATCCCACATACAGGCTTAAACACCTTCCTCACCTGGAGCTCGCCATCTGAGAGGTTCATTTTGCTCTGTTTTGGCTCTTTTCTTCCCTCTCACAACTTATATAATATTCCCATCCCCCTTCTGTTCTCTGTTGTGTCTTTCCCCATGTTTTCACATGGAACATGTGTATTCCATGAGTGTTCAGTCTTGCACATGTGTTGATCATGCTAAGAATGAGCCATTCTGTATCAGGAACAGTCATTTATGGGACAGGGAGAAGGCAAAAGATATTAACAGTAAATCCTGGCATTTAGCAGTGAGTGTTCAAAATCTTTGGATGGTGGGAGCATATAATTCATAGCAACAACCTCAGACTCACCCCCATGAAGAAACCAAGTTTTAGTAAAATAGAAAAACCCCTATTCTGAGGTTGCATCCTATTTATTTTGAGGGATTTTCTGTTCCAAAAGTCCAATTATATAAAAAACAAGGGTAGGAAAATGCCTATTGTCCGTTGTCTTGTAGCCATTTCTTATCACAATAAGGATAGTGAAAGATAGGCACTTTACATGAGAGGTGACCAATTTGATGGAAAAATACTGGAAAGGGAAAAACAAAGTAAGTCAACCCAACACATAGGCCTTATTCAACAAAAAACTAAGAATGAACAAAACCAGGAAAATTACTAGAAACTTTAAAAAAATTTATAAAAAGATGGTTTAAAATCAAAGGGAAAAGAAAAAAGTTGATTGTCTTAACTCCCTTTCAAACAGTTCCCAGTCCGCTATTTTGCAGAGTTTTAATCTTTTAGGGCATTCTTGAAAATTCAAATTAGACTTACATGCATATTTACTGATGTTGAATATCATTTCTGTTTTAGAATTTGCTAATTTTACTTTACTGCCTTGTGTTGATAATACTTCTGGATATATTAATGCTTAAGAATAAGGGACCTGAGGCACAGAGAAACATTAATAAAACAAATACTTAAATACAGAATATCTAGACTATATCTCCAGCTTCTTCACTGATGAAATATCCATGGGACAATACCACCTACTTAAATTTACATAGTGTTTAAGGAAACATCTTGTAAAGGAAAGTAGATGGAAAGTCACTGTTCTCCTCTTGTGCACTCGAGGTAAGTATTTGACTCCTGGTAGAAGTTGAACAAGTTTAAGTAAATGAATACAACTGTGCACAGTGGGAACAGCATGGCAGTTAACTTATTTCCATAACCCACGTGGTGTTCTCACTTATGGATTCAGTTGAAAAAGAGGTATTTTTCTTTGCCCAAGATTTAACAGAAAATGAATATTCTTCTAGAAAATTTCAAAAATTTTGAAGTGTGGACAACGTCAGTCCGAATGTGGACTCAGGGGGACTCAGTCACTCAAGGGAATTTGATCACTTAGGAAGCTCAAAATATCATTCAGAGTCTTTTACTGTCACTTCATGGATCTTGCTCTACCCAGGAGGTCCTACCTTCTTCCTATCCTTCTTGTTAGTTCCCTCCACACCAGGCACTTGCCTATTATTTTTATGAAATAAATGCTTTTAATGAGCTTAGTGCCTTTGTAATATGGATCCTCCAATGGAAGGTTGTGCATCCTGATTTTCTGTGTGTGTGAGGGAAAAAAGAACTGAATTGATGTTCAGCATGAGCATCAACGGATGTTAAATATGAGGTAGCAGGGACACCTTCCACTATCCCAGGTAGCTCCAAACCCTGTCCAACCTGGCCTTGAACACTTACAAGGAAGAGGCAGCCACAGCTTCTCTGAGCAACCTGTATCAGGGCCTCACCACCCTCACGGTAAAGAACATCTTCCTAACATCTAATCTAAATCTTCTTCTTTTAGTTTAAAGCCATTCCCCCTTGTCCTATCACTATCTTTCCAATTAAAGAGCCACTGTCCCTCTTTTTTTAGGCTCCCTCTAAGGACAGAAAAGCTCCAACGGGATCTCTCCATAGCCTTTGCTTCTCTGTGTTGAATGCACACAGGAGGGAAGAGTATGGTCCATCCCCACCCAACCTACTTTCAGTGGCTCCATACTCACACCTCTCAAAAAAGCGTGGAATTAAAGTTTTGGGAAGCGCGTTGTCTGCAGAGAGCGCGCAGTGCTCTACAATGCCCAGCGCCTGTGGTTCTGGCACCAGAGGAGCTGACTGCTGCAGTTTCACCGGCAGATCACTTAAGGCAATGGAGAATTCAATTCAGGGAGAATTCAGGGAAATTGCTTTTTTAATAACAGGGCAGGAGTTTTCACCCACCTCTTTCACCCTAGCCTGAGTGCTGCAGAGGGTAGTTATCTGTATGAATTGGCTTTCTCAGCCAGTCTGAGTCACTTTTCTGAGTCTTAAGTTTTAAGTGATTCTTTGTGGCTACATATTGACTCTGGTTTCATCCCTGGCATCCCTACAGGAAACTCAGTTGCACAGTTTTGGTGTCAGACTCAGCAAAACAGCCCTAGACTGAGTGGGAAGAGTTGGACCCTCTGGGAGAATAGAGACAGCAAGAAGAGGCAGGGTGAGGAGAGGTTGCCCTGCTGCCCTTGTTATTCTAGTTCTGTGGATAACCAAAAGGTTACAGCCTTCAGCACTTCTGCCAGTCAGAGCTATTTTTGACTAAATATAAAGCCAGGAAGTTTTTAATATAGGCAAACCAATAACTTTTGGGTTTTGTCACTGGCAAGTTCTAAAAATTATGATGCTGAGTCTTTGATAAAAGACAGAACAATTTGCCTATACTTTTCTTTCTTTTCTTTTTTTTAAAATCTTATGTTTGTTTTTTTCAGATTAATTTATGGGCTCAAATATTAAAAAGTACCTTTCTTGATAAACACATTACTTATAAATTTGTGTAGAAGCTGACAACCTGATCTGGGACACTAATACAACTCATACTTTTATGCATAAACTGAGTATGGTCAGCAATATATTCCAAACTAAATTACATTGTCCTGTTATTGCAGCATGTTTATATCTTGCTGTGTGCTCCAAAAACTCCACAAGAAATCAGAATATATGTGGTAGTGATCAGTGATCAAATATGAATTAGCTGGAAAATGCATAAGGAAATGCTCAATAGAAAGAAATATTGAAAGCACTGAGAAAAATTATGTTTCACTGGAAGGAGGTTATTAGATCAGGTTTTTTTCAAGAATTATGCTTGTCACTAAGCATTTCTTAAGAATGAGCACTTTTAATATGGTCGTTGGTCATTTTAGCTCAAAAGGCTTTTGATCTCCCAGTCTGGTCTTGTGAGACACCACCTGGAGTGCTACATCCAGCTCTGGGGCCCTCAACACAAGAGGGACGTGGACCTCATGGAATGAGTCCAGAAGAAGCCACTAGGCTGATCACAGGTCTGGAGCACCTTTTCTGTGAAGACAAGCTGAGAGACATGGGGCTGTTCAGCCTGGAGAAGGGAAGGCTCCAAAGAGACCTTAGAGCCTCTTTCCGTACCTAAAGGAGCCCACAAGAGAGCCGGACAGGGACTTTTCACAAGGGCATGGAGTGATAGGACAAGGGGGAACAGCTCTGAGTTGAAGGGTATGTTTAGATTAGATATTAGGAAAAAATGCTGAGGGTGGTGAGGGTCTGGAACAGGTTCCCAGGCAGGCTGTAAATGCCCCATCCCTGGATGTGTTCAAGGCCAGGTTGGATGGGGCTTTGGGCAACCAGGTCTAGTGGAAGGTGTCCCTGCCCATGGCAGGGGCTCAGAACTGAATGATGTCCAATTTCCCTTCCAGCCCAAATCCTTTTATGATTCCATGATTCTATCTTTTGCTGATGTCACAAAGAAAAGGATTATCATGCAGGGACAATTGATATCCTGAGGGTGAGAAATGCAGAAATAGCATGATTTCCAGCAGAGGAAACTACAAGGATTTCACTTCAGAATTATTGATGAGAATTTTTGCTTTAATATCAGTCATCACCTGGAAGCAACTGAGATGTGAAAGGCGTTAATTTATTAGCTGATAGCACATTTATTCACAGCCACAAAGCAATGGAATCAGAATAGCACAAAAGTCGTCCCAAAACGGAACATTTCCCCAGCAAGGAAGATGTTTACCGCTCTTGGAAAAGATCTGCAACATTGCCTAATTCCTGAGTCCCTGTTGTTATGTGGTCAAGCCTGAGCAAACCAGCCCTGTGAGATCAGACTCAGGGGTTTCACTAAAAGGACCTGGTTGGGGTGCAAACAAAGCCTCGCCACATTTGCACACAACCTTTTCCAAGCCAAATTGGCTTTCACCTGGCACATAATTGAATCTGAAGTACCTCCTGCAGAGCTGTGAAAACAAATCTCCTTGTAGGCTCCTCTCCATTAACACCTGGAGATATGGCAGCACCTTTCCAGTGCTGCTGCCATGCAGCTGCCCAGGTCCATGTGCCAGCAGCCTCTTCTGAAACATCTGATACCAGTCACGCTCTGAGATGAGGCCATGGTAAGACGAGCAGCTATTTCCAGTTTGGCAGCCTGGCAATTCTTGTTTCTCTGGGAACTGGCAACTGCCCACATACACTGAGCCACTGTGTAAGAATCCATAATTAATGTCACATTTGCTCTACCATCAGTCTAGACACATTTGTCTAAACTATTGTTTATAAAAAAGAAACAAAAATATAAAAAATGTCAATCCCCAACAGACAGAGAGTAGAGAGTAAATAAAGCCTGGCAGACTCTTTTGCCTTTGATCACTTTTGCTGCATTCCTAGTTGTCTTTTGAAAGAGTCTGGCACAGATTTGAAAAAGTGATTTCCTTTATCCTTTTTGACTTTACAGTTGCCCTGCATTAGTTGGCATCACATAACAGAAATGCTGTTAGAGTTAAATAAAGTAGACACCATGTTCAAGGTTTAAGAGAGCTATGTTGTATATTATTTGGGCACCTTTTGCTGTTATGTTTCCACATTTTCCTCAGCCTAAAAATGTCCAGAAAGATTCAGAAATAGCTTCAGTTATCTCTGAAGTTTAGTCATTTGTGAAGTGTTATACTGAAAGAATAATATTACAGAGGCTTTTGGTTCAGAAGTGTATCATTAAACATCCAGATGAAAGCACAGGAAGAAGTTCAATTTATAGGATCCTGATTTGATATCTTGCTTTATAATACATTATGATTTGTTGTCTAAAAATGCCAGTAAAGATCACCATATAGTTTCTTAATACATGATGCTGTTTTCTAATAAAAAAGACAAATCTTTTCTCTCTTTCTCTTTCTTTCTTTCTTTTCCTTCCTTCCCTCCTTCCTTCCTTCCTTCCTTCCTTCTCTTTTTTCTTCTCTCTCTTTCACCCCTCCCCTTTTCCCGATCCCCTCTCTCTTATCTTACTGAATTTCAGTCTTCTAAAGCTGTGTGGATCACTTAAATCACTCAAGTAGGTTTCCTTAAAATTTAGTGTAGTATGACATCCTACCTGCTACTTTACAGTTGCCTCTTAGGGTGGAATAAGGAACACTCCTCTCCATCTCTTATACAGGGAACACAGTGAAGTTCCTTAGATGCCACCTTAATTCATAATTTCAGGTGTCTACATATGTCAGTATCCACCAGTAAATTACTTGTCTTGACTCCCACTATAGTCAAAACCTTATTGCTCTGGTTAGTGGAATGGATCCGCGACCGGGGCTAGCTGCCCCCAGACCCCTTTGTCAGGGCTAGGCAGCCGACCCAGGATTCAGCCTGCAGCCACGAGTTCCGCCCTTTCGGTTCCGCAGCCGCCGCTGCTGGGGCTTCGCACAAGCGGGTAGCTGCACGCGGTCTTCAGGGCAGAGGAGGAGGTGGTGAAAGCCCGAAGTCCCCGGAGACAAAGAACGAACGAGGAGGGGTATCCTTCCTCGGACCACAGCAGGTTTTATTAGCTGGATCCGGGCGGAAGCGATAACTCCCGGAGAGGACCCGCGCCGAGGGTTTTAAGGTGAGGAAAACCGGGTGGAGTTTAGGGCGAGAATCAATAGGAAGGGGGCAACTGGGAGGAACCAGGGTACAATCAACCAACGGGGGGATAACAAGGGGGCGACAGTCAGCATGCACCTATGGGGTGCCGAGCGGCTTGGAGGGTTCTGGAAGAAGAGGCATGGATAGCTTTGGGGGGGGCGCGAGGCTTAAACTTGGGAACTGCCCAGAGATCCACCCTCTGATTCTGATTCGTCAATCCAGGGGAGAGCCCTGTCCGGACTGACAAGAGGGGGTCTCTGGGGCGACCAGGAGGATGCCCTGTAAGAGCACATCCCAACAGTGGAACCTTGGGCAAAGAACATCTGACCAGATGTGGGTGTCTACAGCCAGAAGAACCTCACTGACTGCTGGGATGAAACCTCCAATGACTAAAACATGGGTCTGCACATGTCTAAAAGTATCCTGAAAGCACTTTGGACATGATTTATCTCACCCTTCATACCTAACTGGAGTACCGATCTGTCACTCTGGAGCAATGTCTTCTCTTACTGTTTTAGCTGTTTGCCAAACTTTATGTGATCTGCAAAAGTTGCCTGCAGTGAATTTTTTTCTTGAGATGGATCAGTTAGAATGACCTCAAACACATTCTTTAGAGAGCCCATCTACCTATTTATAGCATTTCAAAGTTCTTATCAACATGATATCACCGCAAAAGCCTTTTAACTGGAGACAGAGAAGAACTGCCTTTTGGGTTTAATGCATCCGAGCATTTATGCCACCCTCATTCACATAGTTTCTGAGCATTTAACAAAAGGATGCAAACAGTCTGTATATTTACTGTCTCCAAGTTTTGTCTCCTCTGACAAGAAATACAGCTCTAGAAAGCTGTCCACACAGCTCTCATAACCATACGCCTGTAAATATCTGGTAGAATTATTATTGGATTAAAGAGGGTACACCAACATCAAGTGTCTTACAAAAACCTGTCTTGAAGTGACAATAGGGCAAATCATGTAAAATTAGGGGGAAATCTATCATAAGCAAAGGTTGTGCCTGTTTTTCGTGGCCAATTATTTTTATTTAACTATGTGATGACAACCTTTCTATATTTTTGTCTGAGTGAAGGGAGTTTAGAAAATAAACTATTATAAGAGAAACTTCAATAACTGTCAAGGTGAAGGAAGAAAAAGTGAGTGAAGAGTGAGTGAATGGCAAGAAGCAGTGTGCAGAGGTAACATCTTCCTGATTCGAATAGTCTAGACCACACCTAAAGAGAGGGTCAGTTGGAATAAATTAATTTTCCCCTATTAAAGTAGATATTTTAATAAAAGCAATGATTCCGTTCTGTTCAAAATTTATATTTTGACTGAAGGGCTCAGATTTCTTTAGACTCAAAGTCTGTTTGTAGATTTTTGAGGCATTTTTTGAGAGTAAAACTCCCTCAGCGTGGGTGCAATATCGTATAACTGTTGCAAGTGTTTGACATCCCTTTTACACCATCCTTGCAAAAGCAGAGCTCGGAGAGTGTGCTGAAAGGCCAGGGCCTATCTTCTAAATCTCAGCACAACAAAAACCTACAGCTGTACACAACTTTCATCCAGGAATTTAAACATCTCCCCAGTCTTCTACCTCATGCACACACATGTGCTCTGGACTCCTGTTCCCTTTCCCTGAGTGAACATCAGCAATCAAACAATGACCTGCAAGGAATGAGACACACAATTAGCAGTGAAATACAAAACAGCTGGTGCAGCTGAATAGCTGTTATTCTGAGCACATGAACCTGAAAAGATACTGTTTAGCTTGTAAGACAAACAAAATTTCCCTTCTGCTTGATCTCGGAGACCATCTACCATCGGGAGCTGTCCATTTTCATTTAGTCTTTCTGATGCCAGGGCCAACTGTTCAGGGTTATAAACAAAGAGCAGAAAGTATCACTTTCCTTGTTAATTTGACAGTAAACAGTACTAATTTGACCATGCAGCTGTTTATTGATACCGCCTCCCCAACAATTTAATATACGAAACAGTAGCCAGTGTGCTGAGACTGCACTGTTTATAATGTTCAAGGGGCCAGAATGGGCACAATGTCTTGTTGTAAAGCAGACATCAGGAGGGACTCCCATTTGTGCATTTGACCTTGTGCCAGGGAGGGCCATAGAAATCCAAGAATCATGGAATCACAGAATGGTTTGTGTTGGAGGGGACTTTAAAGATCATGTTGTTCCAGTCCTCTGCCATGGTCAGGTCATTTTCCTCTAGACAACCTTGCTCCAAACCCCATCCAACCTGGCCTTGGACATTTCCATGGATGGGGCAGCCACAACTTCTCTGGGCAACAAATGTAAAAAAAATGCATTACTGGGAACAAGATGAGCAATCTTTTCTTCATGGGTGTCTTCAAGATGGTGTTTCAAGAAGCATATCTTATTAGTCTCTGATTTCTGTGAGGTCAATGGGAACACCATCATTTACTGCTGCAGCATCTGCTCAACTTACTTGCAGTGTCATGACATTAAAAATAGGTCTTAAATGTTTGTTTATAAGACGTTCTTAGCGCTAAGAGATGAAATGCTGTATTACATGAAATAGAAACTGGTGACCTCTACAAATAGTAATATCTTCATGCCTTTTTCTTTCCCCAGCCAAACTTATGTCTCACCTTTTTTCATTCTTGCTTGTGGTTTTGACCTGCAGCTGCCAAATGGTGAGAGAAATCATCAGCTTCTCCAGGGACAGGAAGGGAGAAATTCCACAGCAATGCCAGCTTACTGGTTTTATTTCTCAAGAATAATCTAGACATGGCTTTTGTTTGTGCAGCCAGAGCCCTGTGACACACTGCCAGGATATAAAGTGTCCTGCTGAAAAGCCAATGTCCCCATCCAGAGGATACTGAACCTACACAAGCCTAAGTAAACAACATCAGCTGTCATATTTGAGAGGCAAGTATAGCAAAAACAAAGTTAAGCCTTTTTCTTGCCCCATTTGCATAGTTTTTAATAAGAGCTTCTCACTTTTGCCTTTTCTTATACCTATTTTGTTAATGCTTCCTGGGAGTGATGACTGATGCTGTATCAGCTTTTTGGATGAAGGATTGTTTTAAAGATTGTAATGAATGTTTGGAAGAATTCATACTCCTTGATTATGCCAAGTTTTGATTGGATCACTCTGACTTGGCAGAGATGGTGATATCAGCTTTGATTTTTATTTTAAATCACTGTTACCCAATTTTCAAATTCAACTGTTTATTAATTAAAAATATGTGTATGGTTTTCATTGGGCTGAAAGAGAATTTAAGTTTATATATAATATGCTTATGTGCATTGGCAATTCCGGGTGTAGCAGAGAGAAATGAAAACTGCTTGCCACCAAATACACAGAAATCAGAGGAACAATATGGACATACCAGCAGAAATACTGTGGCTCCACTTGCTTTGAGATTTTACAAAGAAATTGAATTTTTAAAAAAGTGTTTAGTGTCCATGTATTCCTCCTAGGATATAAATAAAGATCTAAGTATTTGGTATTACATGCTGACATTCTTTTTGATTGTCCCTGCATGCAAAATCAGGAGCTGCACATATCTGTGGTGCTCAGAGCTGCCTCATGACAGGTAGCTGCTGAGATGTGCCTGAGTTCTGTTGGGTCAGAATATTAAAATGTCACCTCTTGTGACATAGCTGGGCAGAACTGCCAGTTCTCAGGGTGGTGGAATGTTTGCAAACAAGTGGGGATGAACCTTGTGCTATACATACCCTGGGCATGGTGGTACCAATAGCAGCCATACTCAGTAAAGAATCCTGTGTCCAATATATCCTGAACTGGCATAGAATCATAGCATCATGGAATCACAGAATGGTTTGGGTTGGAAGGGACCTTAAAGATCATATCCTTCCAACCCTCCTGCCATGGACAGGGACACCTTCCACTAGACCAGGTTGCTCCAAGCATCATCCCGCCTGGCCTTGAACTCTTCCACAGCTTCTCTGGGCAACCTGTGCCAGGGCCTCACCACCCTCATGTAAAGAATTTCTTCTTAGTAGCCAATCAAACCCTGCTCTCTTTCAGTTTAAAGCCATTCCCCCTTGTCCTACCACTACCTATCCTTTTAAAAAGTTCCTCTCCAACTTTCATTTGGCACCAGCAAGTTAACTTTGTGGTATTGTGTTTTCCCTATATGATACCACAACTTCAACAAGGGAGCTATGTCTGAAAGGCAGAAAGTGGCCTACAGCCACAAGCTTGCTCCAGTGCTGCTGACTTGCTCTTTCATATTGCTTTGTGTGTCGTTTTGCATCTGCTGGGCTGAGGTAAGGGGCAGTACCAGAAAAGCCAAAAAGTGGCTGTAGGTGGTCTGATGGTGCATCTAAATAAATCACTTGTGGACCACAATTAATAAAAGCCAGCCTGGAAGAGTGGTACAGCACTTCTCTGAGGCAGTTGCAGAGCAGCCCTTGCACATTCCTTTCCCCTCATTTTAATTCTGTGTACATTGGCCCCTCTGTTGGCTCCAGACATGAAGACCAGTGCTTGCACTTGGTGAACCTGGCTTGGGTTTGCTCTCTCTCCAAGTTTTCATAGAAGCCAAGGCCTCTTGATGGTCTTAAAGACCTTTGAAAATGATAAATGACATGCTTAGTTTCACTACTTTGTTTTCTTGAGCCCAGAATGTAGTTTGCAGGTTTCTTGAGTCCCTGTAGATGGCAACTGCAGGACAGTTGTCCTCGGCTCTAAAATAACATCTAAATGGTGAGATTTAAGCTCAGGGAGCCGGGAACAGGAAGGGTCGTCCCAACTGAAACTAATTGGATCCATGCTCCGATATCCATGCCTGTTTCCAAAAGGGTATAATGATTCCAGCCAGACTGTTTGCTCAGTGTCAGTCTGAATTTAACTTTATGCTACTTTGCTTTATTTTAATTTGACATTATTTTCATGTTTATTTTACCTAATAAGTGAATCATTTAACTATAAAACACTCATTTTGGAGGGTTAAGGGTGGAATCTGGAATGGGTGAAACGGAATAACTACTGACCTGCTCGATTATGCTGGAGTAGGGCATGAGCAATGATGTCACATCAGGGAGGCAAGCCAGACACATAGGGGTGAGCAGGCCTGCCATTCTCTCTTCCTCATCATTGGAAATGTCAGTAGACTTGCTTGAAGGACAGATATGGTTGAGCTTGTGATAAAGACACACTGAACTCTCCACCAATCAGAACACATTGATGTTATTGTTGAATTTTACTTTGACGAATGGATTCTAAGAGAAAACTAATGGCATTAGTACCACAAAAATACTGTTTCACTCAATCTGCAATATTATGATACAAATGAAATATGAGGGGTACACAGTATGGGATTCAAAAAGTGTGCTTTGAAACTGGGAAACTGTCTTTGAAAACTGGGCTCTTTCATGATTTCTCAGACTATCTTCCAATGTAAGTTGTCATTTCTTTAACAGTGAATTGAGCTGTTCCTGATATACGCTGTTCTGTATAATTTAGTAAAAGATACATTGATGTCTCATGACTTAGAGGGAATTGTTTCCTTTGTTCTCACTTAAAGTGGGATTTATCCTGTATAACTTTAGAAAGCTACACTGAGGATGCTCACTCAGGCCATAAGTGAAGGAAAGAAATAGGATCCCTTGGGGATTGCTTAATCTAGTCTGGTTTTGTTATCTATATTTGGAAGAGACAAATCATGGGTTTAAAATGCATCTTCCCCTGAGAGAGCTGGAGTGGTTCTGCTGATGGAAGAGAAGGCTCCAGCTTATTGTGGCCTTTCAATATCTAAAGAGGGTTGATAAGAATAACGGAGAAAGACTTTTTACCAGTGCCTCTAGTGTGTCACTGCAAGGGTCAAAGGTTTTAAACTGAAAGAAGGGAGATTTAGATTGGACATAAGGAAGAACTTTTCTGTGATGAAGGTGGTGAGACCCTGGGTTGGTCTGGATGATCTTTGAAGGTCTTTTCCAACCCAAACCACTCCATGGTTCTATGACTCTGTGACTATAGGGTCCAGAGTGGCTACTTTTATGCCGAAGTGTATACCTGTAGTCATAGGAGCTTGGTTCTTGTGGTCTAAAACTGAAAATTTGGAAATAATCTGACCCACATCTTGCCTGGACAAATCATAACTTTAATGTAACTACCTGTATCTTCTGGAAAAGCATGCGGATATGGAGATCTTCTGCACCATTTGAACTACTTATTTCTAGAGCTATACTTCCATTTGTACCTGCCAAAACATCTCTTTTTTGACTGGGAGGAGGTTACTGACTGATCCAATTCATTTGGTTACAAGGCGTAGTCTTCATTTATTATTTAGCCACCTGGAAAACTTTGTGCAATCTGAAAACTTTATGAACAGCAATATTTATACTTGTTCTCAGAACAATGATCAAAGCACTGGATGACATGACACAATACCAATTCCTGTAGGAGCCCGGGGGGGTACCACAGTAAAAACTAATTTCCTGTTGACAGTCCTATTTCTGAGATCTCTTAGCTAATAATTTCTTAATTCATTTTACTTATGTGCTGTTGAGACTGTGCAAAGATCATGGTTGCAGAAGAATGACGATGCATACAAGTGACCTTGCAAAAGCCTATGTACCTCATATATCTCAGAAGATATTTTTATAGACCAAATGTGTTGGTTCAAAATAGAATCAGGGTAATTTGAACTTACTGAGCAGCCCTAATTACATATTGTTTCTAAATTCTTTGCTTATTGGATTGCTTTTATACATTCCTTTAATTTTGCGATGAATTAAATCACATCAGTCAGCTATTTGCATCATCTCACTTTTCTACCTTGGAAAACTTGCACATGAATTTTGATCTTCTGGAATTCTGAGCTTCTGTGGTTATTAAAAATAAGTATGAAGCCACCAAAATCTCTCTCAGGTAGTTTTTAGGTGCAAATGACCAAGATCTATTGAATTAAAAATTGTTAATTCCTCAGATTGCCAGAGCATGTTTCTTGAAGGCAGTTAGGCTGGAATCCAAAATCTCTTCCCCCCTACAAACCACAGGCACCTGAGCTCAAGGAGAACCTCTGTATACGGGTCTCATGCAAGCCTTGGCTGAAACACGTGACTACACATGAGTTGCTGTTAACAGTATGCAACACTTATACTGGAAAGAAGTTGATGGAAGATCAATATGTTTGAGGAATGACTGACCATGAGATCGAACTCCCGGAAAAAGGACTGCACAAAAAGACCAGGTAACTGATGAGCACAAATCCATATCCTGACCATCTTTTTCCCGTTTTCCTTACCTCTCAAGCACTGCATACTGAAATCCTTTTGTGTGCCAAGTAGCAGAAGAACAAGTCCTGCCCTCATTAATACCAATTCAAACCCACAGAAGCCATTAGGATTGGAATACTCCCACTGGCTGCTACTTTTAGCCTAATGCTGATGCTTTTCTGCTTATGCAAAACCTCGTTGATGAGATTTGGGATAACCAAAACCAAATGCAACTGATTTAAGAGAATGATGGTGTTGTGGTCAAGGCGCTGGAGTTAGGTATTGGAGACATAAATTCAATTTCTGGTCATCTCATGGTTTTGCTGTTTGATCGTGGGTGAGTAGCACTGGAAGAGTAATGCAGTAATGGATGCTATACAGGGGGCTTGGCTAGCTCTGGATCATATTTTAATTGAGGTAATGAGGATCTAAGCCAGCTAATTTAATTTCAAAACTGTTACAGACTTGAGAGAGAATTTCTTTGCACCGAAAAGGAGTAACTCAAAGGATATAGAGGTAAAAAAGAGAAAGTATTAGAGCACAAGTCTTGTCAGTACATGATACCTGAGTAATAAAGAGTTGATGAATGTTTAGTCATTCATAAAACATCTTTCTTGCAAACATTTTTTTACACTGCTCTTCCATATTAATAAAAATACACCATCTTAAGACAAAAAAAGATTTTGCTACAAGGTTCATTCTGTTGAGCTGGAAAACAGCCATATAATTTTCTTGTTATTAAGCAACATTATTTTCTTATTGACAGGGAAATAAGGCTTTGTGCAATTGTACAACCTGTATCAAATAAACTGATTTAGTCAGACTTGTCTAAAGTTGTCTTGGACTCTCACCCTCTCTCCACCACAGTAATCTGATCCTGCAAAATTTCACAATGAGTTTTTGGCAGTTGTTCCCCTAAGGTCCATGACTCTTCCGATAAAATCCTAGGCACTGATCAGAAAAAAACCCTTCAAAGCTAGAGAGAGCACATTATTACAGTGGTTGACATAATGTCATCTGGAGGAAGTCATTACCACTCAAAATTAACCAAGGCCATGTGGTGAGCACTGTGGCTTCTCCTGACTTCAAAGTTCAGCATGGTAGTTAACAGATGACAATACCCACTTCCTTGGGCCTTACTGAATTTACTTACTGGGCTTCTTAAAAATTATCTTCCCTACCACGAGTGACCAAAAAGTAAACCTTCACAGAAAAAAAAGCCATTAGCATCCGTACAATGGAGTCAAATGTGCCCATGTTTATAGGGGGCTTTGATGTGTGTGAACAAGTGCTGACTCTAGATTTTATAAGTCTGGTATAATGTGTCCCCAAATATTTTTAACGAAGTTTTTGGACACAGTGAGAACATGAAATCTGAGATCAGATATTTTGCAGGTCAAACAAAAGCATACCTCTGCTTGTGCTAGTCCACATATTTAGGAGCTTTCATCTATTTGTCTGTCTTGCTGTTCTTCAGTCTGTCCATCTAGGGAATCATTAAATGCCCACATGCTTAATTTGACTCCTGATATTTTTCTGCTGTGTGTTGAGCAGCTGTATTTGAGTCTGTCTAGGGTAGAAGTATGGAATTAGGTATACTCAGAAGTAGGAAGGAGACTGGGAGAGGTAAAGAGGAAGGGGAAGAAGGAATGAGCCCTGGTTTTGTGCTCACTGCAGTCTGGATGACTCCCAACATTTCTATTGCTCATTATTCCTTTGAAGTCAGTAAATGTCTGTGAAAATTACTGGTGAAGTTTTCTCACCTCCACATAACTCTGGTAAAAGAGGACAGTTTACTCTCACTGCTGCTTTCTCTTTTATCTTTAATAGAGGTTGGTCCACAGTCTGCGTCAATAGAGCTCAGTCCTTCCCACTTGATGAGCCATGGAGGGGGAAGAGAAAATGGGGGTTTTTTGATACCTAGGATATTCCATTTGAAAATAAATAAATAAATAATCCAACCAACCTGGAAGAACATTTTACAGTTGTAGAATCAAGCACTTAAAAGCTGATAAGTGCCAGAATTAAGGGTATCAGTCAAACT
This sequence comes from Eulacestoma nigropectus, assembly GCA_013397775.1. NCBI lineage: Eukaryota > Metazoa > Chordata > Aves > Passeriformes > Eulacestoma > Eulacestoma nigropectus. The sequence continues at coordinate 805,063 of VZTE01002905.1, forward strand.
CCAAACGTTGCCTTCTGGCACTGTAAATTATGATAGTCTTTAGTTATCTAATCTTATACATTTTTTCCTCAAGGCTTCTAGTAATTTTTTCCTCAAGGCTTCAAGGCCTCTAGCAATACACATGTAACAATAAGGAACAGAAAAAAACCGGAAGATTTGCTTATTAAGTTTGCATTAAATGAAGCACAGCTGAATGCAGAAGTGGAGCTGCAAAAAAAAAAAGAGCTAATATCTGCAAAAGGACAGTTAAACTACTAATTCTGAAATCATAAATTTTTGACTATTATTATGATGTCTTCTTTGTCTCTATATCTGGGGAAGTGTTGACTGAGATTATAACTAACCATAGGAGCAGTCATCACTTTGACAAAGTGGCTCCTCTGAGACATTACAGATTCTAGCTGGTTGTGAAACCATACATGCAATCTTCACACACATTCAAATTTAGAAGATTTATAGAGATGTACCAGAATTGCTATTGCACCTTTACTGTTTTGACTGAAACAATACTGAAACATGATTAAAGCTTTTGAAGATTTTGTCCAGCAAACTGGGAAGTCTTCAAGTTTCTGTAATCTCATCCATTCCTCTCTTGCTGGAAGAAAAAAAAAAAAATAGAAGTTATAATTTTGAAGTCATTTTATTACAGACAGTCAAGCAAAGTTGTGTTCTTACACATACAAGTCATGGACATAATGGTCCTCTTGACCTGTCCCAAAAGCAAGCACACTAATGGTAGAACTGGTGATCTCTGCCAGTGATCTCTACCTAAGCTATGCTGAAGGAGACCCAAATCAAAGATTACCTAAGCAAAAGGTCTATAGCATCTCTTCAGTCTCTTTATATCATTAAACACCTGTGGTCTCACCATTATCAGCACGGAGGTGAAACACGATTTCACTTGTATCGACTCAAAAACTGGTCTTAAATCCATCCCACCATAATATCCAGCAGAATAAGGCTGATTTGGCAGCACGTCCAGAACAGTTGTTGGTAATGCACCGCAAAGGCCAGTTTACCCTTCAATCATCACTTAGGTCTGGAGTAGAAAGAGACCTGGTATTTAGCCCCTCTGCCTGTACAAACCAATCCCAATGCCACTGCTCCTAATGAAAATGGCAGTCAGGGAAGGATGATGCTGCTGGCTGTCTCATCATGCATGTGTGCAGGGGCTAAAGACAGGAAAAGCATAAAATCTAGTTTCTTCTGTTTTGAAGCCTGCTTTGTAACCTTACTGATGTCTTTCTAATGTAGTTTTACATACATGCATGTGACATATTAGAATTAGAGGAATATTAAGTCAGGAAGTCTGGAAAAGACTTCAGGAAGATGTTGAAGACATGAACATCATCCATGTTGTTCTTGACATTTTTGTCTGTTCTAAAAAACATCCTATAATGACAAACTCAAATTCCTAAGCGATATATTTTCTTAGCTTTAGGAAGTTTCTTCTCTTGTCAAATCTAAATTGTTCTTGTTGAATTTCAAACTTATTCCTTCTTGTGTTTCTTCCCTTGCTCCTTGTCTGCACCTTGTGTGTCCAAGCTCATAAAAAATTCTGAACTGTCCAAAGCAAAGTTTTGAATTTCTTGGTCTCCCAAATAAAGTTTTAACTTCAGTTATGTATCCCTGTCTAGGAAGACATGGTTTAAAGTAATTGGATTTTCACTTTCATCTTTGAATATTTTTTTGGTTTAACCTGGTTTTCTTGGTTGAAGCTCTAGACGAAGCTTTGGTATTCTCCAGCTGTGGAAGAGCTTGTTCTACTCAGTTACTCAAAGAGCAGCCCCACACAGCCTGGTGAGGAGTTGCTCTTGAGGTGAGGGAATAGTGTTTCAGTCCTCTCCCACTTACCAGGAGTAATTTTTGAACACCGCCTTTCACTAAGGATCTCAACAGGCAAGTCTATCTCACATGGTGTCCAACATAAAATCTTTTACCCTTACAATTAGAAAGGACTTCAGACGTCCTATCTTCTTGTGGTGAGAGATACTTACCTAGAAAGGCACTGTAGTGAAATTCAAAGTGAATCCAGCCGTCTGCCACCCTATGTCACAAGCACGTATAATAAATATGTTCCCTTCCAGATTTACTGAGAAATTTCAATTATGTCAATATAAAATTTTATGACATTTCAGACAGGTTTTTTCAGTTCTGTCTACCATCTCCATTTCTAAAAATGCTTTTTCATTGCTTATGGGTTTTCTTCTCTTTTTTTCTTTTCATTTTACATCTAATAACATTACTGAAAAGTGATGTGAAATAGATAAATCCGTCAGTTTCCTCTTTCATTCTCAGACTCACACACATGAACCAGAAGATGTGCATGAGGTACAGGAGAGGGAAAGAAAATTTAGAAAATCATGCGCATGCCCTTTTTTACTTCTGTGGTGAATGAAAACCTGAAGTTCTGAACTACCAGAGTCCTGCAAGTCTTGCAAGGCTGGCATGCTGCTGCCAAGAACATGCTGTCATTTGTGGCTCCTCACACTTCCTTGACCACAAGAGAGCCTGGAGACAGGAATCCACCACTGAGGCTTTGAAAAAGCTGCATTAGGTTATTGAGCAACTGGATTCATGAAACTGTCCTTGTTATCCTGTTTGTGGTGTCTCTTGGCTTTGCAGCCCATAGCCAAATGCCAGTTTCTGACAGCATTTTTACCTAGCATAGTGTACATTTTCACACTAGATGATCTGGTGTCTGTGTTATTCCAGACACAAATTACATACAAACGGATATTACAAACATACAAAATGGATATTACATACAAATGCATGCATACATCCTTCTATTCTTCAAGAGCTTTAGGTCACAAAGGCAAGCAAGAAATTAGGAAAAGCCACAGTTTAGGTAGCTTTTGCAGTCTCAGTTTTCATGTGCCTAAGATCTATGGTGATATTTAAAATGTGTAGACTTAGTGACATGGTTAAGTGATGGGCTTGCCAGTGCTGGGTTAATCATTGAATTCAAAGTTCTTAGAGATTTTTTCCAACCTAAACAATTTGGTGATTCTATAGTGTCTCAAATGAAATTATCATATCCTATCTCTTCCAAACCATCTCGGTCTCATCCACGGCTCAGGATCAGAAGTCTTGAGACCCAGGAGATGCCACGTGGCAGTACCATAACTTGTGTGAGGATGTGTGGAAATGGAGTAAGAGACTACAGGGGTGGAAAAGAGAGGTGTAAGAGACCCCATCTGCTTTCTTGCTGAGATCCCTGCTTTTGCTGCTGGGAACACTTGCGCTTACATCTCCCTATGTAATTAGAATTACTTCATTTCTTCAGCTGACAGCACAAAAAGCTTGAACAGAAAGTTCATTTTTCCTTTAAAAATTAAATTGCCAACTTCTTTAATTATGGGAAAAGTCTTAATAGACAACCCTTTTCCCTTGCCCAACTTATACCCACACAGCTGATGCTTTACCCATCTCCTCCTCCCTCATGCTGCTCAGCTCCAGCAGGAGGAGCAATGGGAGCACACGAGAAGCATCCCCCGTCTCCCAGCTCCCCCAGCATTACCAGCACCCCTTCCACAGCCAAGAGCAGCAAATTATCTAGAAACTCGTATTTGGCTCAGGGCTGGAGGAAACTCCAAAGCTGTTAAACTTGAAAAAAGTCTCTGTGGAGTGTGTGCGACCTCAGAGTTCCCAAAGGCTCATTTCATAGGATAATTTCAGTGGGTAATTTCACTGGAGAAGGTTTTCGCAGGAAAAGGCATGTCTCTGACAGTAGGGTAAGCCCCTTGCTGAATTCCAAATCCCTGCTCCAGAGAAGAGGGATAGTAGAATTTTTTAATGAAACACCTATTTAGGTTCTGTTGTGTTTTATATTGCGAGACAATGGAACTTTTTTCTTGGGCTTTTTTTGGAAACAGGTGAACCGCATTTGTAAAATTTCAACCCAAATGGTTAAATTCACAAAGTTATGAAGATGTATAAAAGCAGTGTCATAATGGGATGAACTACAGACTTCGCTTACTATAGACCAGGATATGAAAGCCATGTATAGGACAATGTTCTCCGAATAATGGTGTGGAGTTAAGGTCTCATGCAGTTCTGCAAAGGGCTGTGCTCCTGCCAGCTTCCTCCCAGTGCTGTCACAAAGGGCATGTCTCACATCAAGTGGTGTTAAAGGAGGGCCAGAGTTTCTTTATTTACCTGTCCTCCTCACTGTTAAGTGGATTCCAGGATAGATAAAACTGTACCCTTAAAAGGGGGTTGGCAGCATTTAGAAATGACACACGTTAGACTGTGCTATTTAGCAGTGCCAGGAGGAAGGATTTGTGGCAAATTTAGGGAATACCGCTGATGGTGCCCTGGAGGCACCTCCAAAGTTAGGTGGGTGGTAATTCAAGGATTTGGATCTTAGAAGGATAGTGAGGACAAGCTAAGCACCCAAGACCTTTTGTGGTTCTGGGCCCCTACAGCTGTGCAATGAAGAATATTGTTAAAAATCACAGAATCACAGAATGGTTTGGGTTTGGAAGGGATCTTAAAGCTCATTCAGTTCCAGTCTCCCTGCCATGTGGCCACCTTCCAGTAGACCAGGTTGCTCCAAGCCCCATCCACCTTGGCCTTGGACACTTCCAGGGATCCAGGGGCAGCCACAGTTTCTCTGGGCAGTCTGTGCCAGGACCTCACCACCCTCACAGGGAAGAATTTCTTTGTTACATCAAATCTAAATCTCTCCTCTTTTAGTTCAAAACTACTTCCCCTTGTCCTATCACTATCTGTGTCTTTCCCTCTTTTTAATAAGTCCCCTTTAAAAATGGGACATTTGAACTTAAAACCACCCTTAAGAAAGCCAAGAGAAAGGTCTTGAAAAACTCTAGGGAAAGACAAGCTGTCAGAAAGTAAGAACAAACCCTGGTGTTGTCCTCCTGGATTTCCAGTGGTGTGTTCTGGGGTGGAGCAGTGCCATGCAGATGACACATCCATCCGCAATCTTGGCACTGAACACAGCAAGAGATCCACGCATCCGTGATGGAGAGTGATCCAAAGTGCATGGCTCTCACGCTTCAGCAAGTACACTGCTAATCACCTAGATGGCCACAGAGGCAGAGGCAAGCTGGTCATCAATTATCCAGAGATTCCTGAGGCTGGAAAGGGCTGACAGGGTAGAGGTTGAAGAATGCACTGAGACTCTTTTGCCCTGCTCCACTGGGAAAACAGCAAGACTGGCTTGGTACAAGCCACTGCAAAATGGCAGGACATTCTTGTGGTTGGCTCCATCATAATTTGCTTTGGAAATATTTTGGACATCTCTCTTCTTTGTTGGGCAGGGGAGGAGGAAGTGTTTGAACCTTTAAACCCAGTGTGTCTGACTCTGTTCCTATTTATTGCTATGTGAGAGGGCGAAGGCAACACTTGAGCTTAGGAGACGAGTAGAGCTGTTTGAGTGTTACATACCTGCTAATTGCTTTTATTAATTTATCTGTCTAAATGGTTTGTGACAATGTGATGTGCTTCCCTATTTCACTATCTCTGAAGAACAAAGGTTCTTGGGATGGTTAAGCAGTGAATTGACCTCACAATTATACTACTCCATTTAAAAATCTATCCTGCTTTCTTTTCATCTACTTTTTTCTCTCACACAGCTATGGGGACAATACAATATTCCAATAGCAATGAATTGTTTTCTTTTTAGCAACCAGCCTGAATCCTTTATATCATGCATACAAGATATATACCTACACACATCACACATAAAACATTAAAAGGGCATTGGGGTATATAAAGACATGAATTCAGAATCTGCTGGTCCAAAATGTGGATTTAGTACCACCAAGAAGGCAGTCTTGTGTGCATAATGTTCAGATCTTTGGCTGTGATTCCTAATGCCAGAAATTTCACCTCTCTGTGCCTTGAATTATTATCCTATAAACTGGAGTTAATTTTACTTGTCACTTTGTAAAATACTTTGAGGAATATTGGCCAAAATTACCATCTAGGAAAAAAGTGTTATTAATATTATTAAGACTGATGACACAAAGTTAAGCTGTTCCAATTTTATTCAACGGCCAAACACACGCTCCAGTTTTACCAATTACAGTGTGGGCTATCCAATTTCATGAGCACGCTTGCCACTCAGTGCCACAGCTTTATACCTCTGGCTCCACAGTTAACATGAACTCAGTCTAATCACCATAGAATTTATGTCAATTTTGTGGAAATGTTATGATTATTCACAGCTGAGACTTCAAAGGCATCTTAAAGCACTTCACAGCCATAGAGTTTCCCATCATGAGTCTCAGGAGATCTACCTGTTGCACTCGCCACTAAGCCTGGAAATCTGCCCACCAAGCTTCAACCTGCGCCCACACAGGGAGGCCAGCTCCTGAATTTATGGGAGTAAGCCTGGGACAGGAACATTCCCCTCTGCTTTCATTAGTTGGCTCAAAAGTGAAATTTTCTGGATCTGTGCAGAGATGGGCAGGGGATTGTCCATAGCTGAAGTATAAAAAAGGAGGCTCTTTGGATTATCAGTCTAGGATTATATTTTATTCAATAATGTAAACAAGCACAAATTCTTAAAAAGCTGGGAAATGAACCTTTGCTAAACCTCTGCACTGAAACTCAGCCTGTGCCAGATGCTTGATGAGTCACCCACCTGGTCTGCGCTGGCTGCTTCATGGTGTTCCTGAGAAGCACTGTAGGAAATGGTACATTGGGATTTTTGGGAATGAGAACACATGGACGTGATCTATGCTGTGCCATCTGCTCTTAGGACCAGAGAAAGGGGCTTGACCCCATTTAATTAATATTTTAATAAATGTAGCTGTTCTGAGCAGGATCCTTTGACCTCTCTTGCAACGTATATCTTTAAAAAGCCATTTCCAGGATGGGAAAATTAGCAAATTGTTTAAAATTAGCAAAGTAACTGAAAACAATACAGAGAATTGTCTCTCATGTGGATGCAAGCCATGCTTTTAGAACCAGAAGTATTATCATTAATATCTAGTCAATCACCTCTCCTACGGTAACCAAAATTTCTGCACACACACTCTTGAGATTGAATGACAAATATTTTTGTTAATTTGTTGGCAGAAATGAGAGCTTTTATAATGTGGTGCTTAGGGACATAATTTTAGTGGTGCACTTGACATCTCTGGGTTAATGGTTGAACTTGAAGATCTTAAAGGGTGAGTAAAATGGGCTGAAAACCCTGAGGACATTTGGCAAAATGTTTCAAAACAAAGGCAGTGCATATAAAATAATGAATCATATAATATGTATCATTTAAGTAAAAGAATTTATCTTTGAGCAGTAACTATCTGCTTTTGATACCATTTTACTACCTATCTGAGAAAAAAAAAGTGAGATTCTGTTGCGTGGGAACTTGTTTAAAGTCTCAAAATAACTTTTTTTTTTCTTTTCCACAGTGAGGAAATGAGAGGTCTGAGTCAAAAATCAAGGTCTTCTTATGCTGCATGTTGTACAGAAAGAGAGGAAGAAGTAGGCTCTGATGCTGAAAGATAACTGTCTGGAGAGGTGAGATTATGGCCACTAAAATGCAAGTACTGTTTTCCTGACGTAAAAGGGGAACTAACAGCTACATGCATCATGCAGAGGTTTGAATATCAGTTTTATCTGAGATGAGAAACTTCCAGCTTGGAAAAAAACCTATTCCAAGGAGAATAAGCCTCTGTAGCCTCTCCAGTATCACCTGATCTTGCATTGGAATGTATAGGGATCAAGATGCCCTTGGGATTGTACCCAGCTACTGACACTTTGATGCAAAAATGGCCACGGGCAAGGTTGTCATCTTGTGAGTTTGAGGTTGAGTTCCAGTTCTGGTCCAGCACTCTGCTTTCACCTTCTTGTGATGGAGAGGTGCTGGGCTCCGTTTCCTTTTTTCCTTCCAAGCATTTGCTCAGTGCTCCCTGCTGGCAGCAATTGCTCCCTGGGGCGTTTAAAACTGAGGGTGCTGCTCCAGAAATGAAATGGAACAACCACCTTCTGGTCTGAAATCTGTCTGAAAACTGAGCTCCACGTTGCCAGGGATAGCACCCCCCCGCCTCTCGGATGAAGTTCATCTGCAGCACTGAGGCCTGAGGCTCACAAGTGTCAGATGGGTCCTGCTTACCTGACATGTCAGGGTGCAACTCAGGAGCCTCCAGAGCGGAAAGCCACGCCAGGAGTTGTAATAACTCATATCCTCTGCAGGCTGGTGGAAAGAGGACCTGAAAGTCAGGCATGCCAGGGGCTTGCACCAGCCACACACCATTCTCAGCGCCAAATTTTGGTCCTCATGCATCACTGAGGGCTTTGCATGAGAATTAAGGTTTGGTTTATTAAGCAAATAAAATTTCTACCCCGTGTCAGGTCTTCACCTGCATTTTTTTACCTTTTTTGAGCAGTGAAATGGTGGCTTATGCATTTGCAGCTGAATAAGGCCGCGAGATTAGGTAAGCATGGTAATAAAGGGTTATGGAAATGCATTGACCACAGCTCAAAGTCACTGTGTAGGAGAATGCACGTGGTTGGGGGTTAGGTTTATGAGAAATAAAGATCTGAATGATGCTGTGCTTGCGAGTCATGGGCCTTGTGTTTTCTTAATGCCAGGAGTGATTTATTTCTTGTAAACAGCTTTGCTCAATTGGGGCATCCAGTTACTACAGACCTTGTTTGGTATAAAAACTAACGGCATAGAAAAATATTGCTCTAGCAAGGTTTAACTGGTCGTCAGCCCAAACATGTGGCTGAACATGAATTCCTCTGCTTGAAATATCCTCTGGTCGCTCAGCAACATCTTAATGTCAAGAGGAGATTATAGTTAGCGTTCCCGCTGAGCCGTGACTCAGAGGTACTGTATGGAAAGAGGACATTTCCAGCAAAAGCGTGATATGGAAACTAAACACAGTGCTGGAAATCTTCCCTCCCATAGAAAAAAAGAAATGTGAAAGGCTAGCTCTTCTGAAGTGGAAGTTTGGCTACTGCTGGGAACGTTATGAAAATACACATTACATGCCTGGTTCCTCATATATAACTGTGTTTCACAGCACGTTTCATCACCCACCTTTGCCCTTCCTTTTTTAATTCAGAAAAGGCACAGGAAGGGACCTTACTTCTCAACAAAAATAAATGAAAAACGTTGGAAAGGTGACATTTTTGCTAAGCAGGAACTCTGATAAGTTGAAATGGTGTTGTTTTGCTTGTGTTGCATAAAAGCTGGCTATTAACATACCTTAGATACTTTGAGAGGTATGGAAATGTTTAAAAAAACATGGATTGAAGAGATTGGCCTCAGTGAAATTTACATTAAAAAACCCAAGATGACCCTTAAATATTCATAGTTTCCATTTCTAATCTTTCTCCATGTAAGTTTCCTGACATACATAATTCTCAGCTATATTTCTGAGATGCCCGGCATCCCGAGGTCAGATGCATATTTCTTGTTGGGATCCAGACTGGTTATTTTAAATGTTCTGATCCTGTACAGGCTTGCACATGAGTAACTATAAAATGATCAAGACTATGCGCAGTTTTAAAGCCGGCCGCATAACCTTGAATACTCATATTTTAAAAAAGATATAGATATAGATATAGATATAGATATAGATGATATAGATACAGATATAGGTATAGGTATAGATATACGTATGTGTTTGCAGGAACATGTGATATAGAATTTAGGGGAGAAAAAAAAAGTACCACTGTGTATAAGTACTTGGATGAAGGGTGTGGGGGGAAAGAAGGTGGAGCCAGACTCATCTCAGTAGAGCCCAGTAAATGAAGAAAAGGCAGTGGGCACAAACTGAAATACAGAAAATTCCACTTAAACATAAGAGAAACCTTTTTCACTGGGCAAGAGGTCATGCACAGGAACAAGTTTCCCAGGGAGGCTGTGGATTCTCCATTCCTGGACATATCCAAAACCCAAGTGGACAGTCTTGGGCAACCTGCTGCAGGTGACGTTGTTCTGAGCAGGGGCCTGGATTGGGAAAACTTCAGAGGTGCCTTCCAGACTTTGCAATTTGGTTGAAGAGAACACAATTACTTGGATTTATCTGAAGAATTATTTCCTCAGTTGCTTATCTTCAATAAAACCCATAAAAGTTTATAGAGAAATTAAGTAATGGCCTTTGTTCCAGAATAAATCTGCTCTACTCATACATAAGATTGCTTTAAAATAAATTCTTTGTTTTAGGTCCTCAGGTGTATTTGGTAATCTTATGCAAAAGTAATGAATTTCACTAGGTCATCATTCAGTTTGTTAAAAAGTTATTTCCTCTCATGTGTTTGGAAAAAATGTGTTTCTATTTTCTTTATTCTTTTAGTTCTTTTACTATGAGGGAGAATATGTAGCAAAACTTTGTTTTATTTATTATCTCACATATTTTCTCATGAAATTGTACCTATGCGAAACTACCATGTGACGAATTTCACTACCACTGGAATAAAAGTTGAAAAAAATAGGGTGAAACAGCATAAAGGGTTATGGAAAGAGTACCCAGATAACAGCCTTTTGCTGAAAGGCTTGTCCATTAGCATTTTTTTCAGTATATTTCTCTCCACTTGACAATTTTCCAGTTTTCTATGTGCAGTGATTCAGTTCCTAGCAGAGAATGGTCTGGGTCCAGTTATGACACTGGCCTTAGAAATGATTTGCCATGAGAATCTGAGCTGAATTTCACAACCAAGAACAAAATTTATGGACATTCAAATCCTGAATCGGATATGAATTTTGTGGTTGGGGTTGTCTGAAATATTTGTTGTTGTTGTTGCAGGAGACCTGGACCTCACTGTTCTCACTGCATAAACTGCATTAAAAGTGGCTTCTTCCATTAAAAAGCCAACAGTCTTAAAAAAACCCACTCTTCTGCATTCAAAAGCCAACTATTCATCAGAATAGTTGGAGACTGTCCACTGACTGTCCAATGCAGTGGGAGTGTCTGGTATCTGGACCTGGAATAAATCATCCAGTGGGATAGAACTGACCACTGGCCACCCACTGGATGAGGCTAAGCCTGGAGTAAAAGTCATTGAGGCGTTGCTGGTCAGTATGACAAGGACTGGGATAAGTTTGGTTTTTTTCAAGTTGGTCGTCTTTAGACAGCGTGGCAAAGGATGTGTTTAAGAAATGAACCATAGTAACGAAAATAGGGGAGGTTTAGGGATATTTATGGTAAACTTCTTTCAAACTCAAGGGGAAAACAGGTGTGAATATATTAGAAAAAAATAGCAAATAGACAACAAAGATTAAATTCACAAGCAGTTCAGAGCCTCTACTTCCTACTAGGCAAAGAGGTGCATTGAAATGATGCTGACTCCTGGAGAACTGTAATTTGATTTGTTGTGCTGCAGCTCAGAGGAGAATCCAGGCTCTGGTTACTGTAGTACTAAAGATCCTCTTACTGCTGGCGTAAACAGGAACCTCTTCCAAATGCAGATAAGCAGCAAAGGATGTAATATTGAATTATTCTGCCAGTCTAGAGGTGACCCTTCTGTAGCAGGCTTGGGGCCCACATGTGCATGGCAATGCAGTGAGGTATATCCTACTGGTGCTTTCACTGTGTCTTTTCTGTGGTTGGGAGGGGGCTTTGGTCCTCAGGGCTGTCAGCTGGGCATCTTTCCTGAGCACTACATTTATTTTAAGAAGTAAATATCACTGGGCAAATGTGTGCACTTAGCCTTGATGAAGTCATTAATGTGGTTTCCAGCATACTCTTCATAAAATTCATGGCTGCACTTAATTGCTACCATGTTCTTCCTCCTCACATGCTCTTATATTAATAAGAAAAAATGCTGAAAGGTCTAATAAGCTACACACAGTAGAGGAATGCTTGAAATGCTGTTAGCTGATCACATCACCACAGACACGCAGGCCAGTTGTCAAACAGGGGATTATGCGTTGCTTAAGGCACTGAGTAACAGCACAGCCAGAGAGGTGGCTCATCCCTCTTCTCCCGACTCAAATGTTGCCAGCATATGCACAATGCTGGGCATGATGGGTGGGTGGGGAGAGGAGGGGGATGCTGCTTATTTATCTTAGAGTTCTGTTACCTTTTTGGTTGGCAACTCCTGTGATGCTGAGCTGGGGGCTAACTGGAGAATACAACTCTGATAATCTCCTAGGAAAAAGTAAAGTTGTCCCACCAGGGACAGCTTTTCTTCCTGAGAATTCTTGTGTGGTGTTTCTGAACTTACATCTCTACAAAGGGCCAGGACAATGCCTGGGTTCTGCTCAACCTGCTTATTTGGAGTTTTCTTTTGGGAAAATGGAAAAAGGAGAGTAGGATGCTAACTAGCTATTGGATAGATCAAACAATTTCAGGTATTTTTTCCTTTAAAGACTTGCATTTATCTCACTTTTAGCTCTTTAAAAGTTCAATTTCTTTGCTAAACAAGTTGTTTATTCTCTTGTATGGTTAGCACCTTCACAGTTCATCAATCCCTCCTATTTAGGGATATTTTATCCCTCAGTAATCTCTGCCTACTCCTGGTCTTAGAGGTCTTTCCCAACCTAATGCTTCTAACATTCTAATCCCTCTCTGACCTTTTCCTCCTGAGTTCAGAAGAAATCTCAATGGCTTGCCTAGGTAAGGTCACTAATTTTTGGAGAGCCAAACTTGAGATGAATCCCACTGCCTGTCATCAAATCCCAGCTCCCCAGGCAGCATTGCCAGGAAGAGCTGTGCTGTGCAGGGTGGCAGTGCCTTGCACTTGCAGTCCTGTTCCTCTAACCCAAGTCTCCAGAGAAAGTCTGAGCAGTGACTCTGCACAGACATCAGCATTTCAAGGGCGTTGCCTTGATACCATACCCAGTGAGAACAAGATCTTTTGCTTTGTAGGCATATCACAACGCAGAGAGGTCAGGGGAGTTACACCAAGCAGGCATCCAACCTCAAGTACCTAATTTAGGCCAACACAGAGGTTGCTGGAGGAGGGGTCAGGGAGCCAGGAACCTCCTCCAGCTGGGTTAGCTGGCCTGTGCTGCAGAGTGGTCTGATGGGTGCACAACTCAAACTACCAGGATGGGTTTTCTTTGAGCCAGTCTTTCATACTGGCTTGGAGTTTTGGCTCTCCAGACAGTCCAGTGCTTAATGACTGGGGGACTTGCCACTCTCAGCTGCCAAAATTGTTTGGTCCACTACTGAGGTGTGGCTTGGGAAGCACCTGGGTGGGCATAACACTGTGTACCACGTCTAGACAATACTGGAAATGTGCTTTCCCACCCACCACGGTGGGTGAAACAAGCTGCAAGGAGGGCATAACTGTCCTGAGCAGGACTTAACCAGAAGTTGATGAATGGGACCTTCAATTTGAAGTGCCCTGGTTTTAGCAGAACCAGGAAAAAAAACCTCCTTTGTTCCCATCTTCCTCCAGAAACTGGCATTCAAAGCTTAGCCGGAAGCATCGACAAAATATTTGAGGGCTAAACGTATCACCATCTGGAATGAGATTGCCAGAAAGAGAGCAAGAGAAAGACTCCTTTTTCACATGTAACTTGTTTAATAAAAATAAGATTCCTCTTGCGTTTCTGACATGAGACTGTAACCACTCCACCCTAACTCGCTTTGTCATGCTCAGATCTATGAAGTAAGAGGAAATTATGGAAATTTATCATGTCTGGGTTCTCAGGATTGATTATGACTCTCTGCTTTTATCTTCCAAACAGTCACTAAATCTAATTGCCTTGTTGTAATGGATTAACCCCTGTGGTCCACAGTAGCATTTATATTGTGTTCAAAGAGACTGTTACAGAGTTAGGGTACTTCTTTTCAGCAATATACTTTCATAACATGTAGGTGCTCTATGGTCGTAACTCACCCTTTGTGGGTCTTGGGGGTCTAATTGGCTCATTGTTCTGCCTTTCTGCAGGAGAGGAATTTCACATCACTTTGGGAGCAAATATAGATGGGTCAAAGGGCCTTCTGCAGCATAACCATTTCTTTTAAATTACAATGCAAGCAGATTTTGAAACCCTGTGTTCAAACATCAGCATCTGTATTGCAATCAAAAACATTCCCTTGCTGATATTTGTGGGATTAGTATTATTATTAGTCATTGTGCCTCAGCCCCTAGGGAACCTGAACTCTGGGGTCAGGTCCCCAACAAGGAGCTGTATAAATCCAGACCCTGTGTTAATAAAGTTCCCACTTAAGCTGTCTTACACCGTGTTTGCCAAGGGCTAATGGCTCACACACAGGCCCTCCTGGTGACTCAGCGGGTCCTGTGACTCTCCAAGTGCTGGTAATGAGGTCTTGTAGATGTGAGGCAAGGAACAAGAGGTGGCTGTGGACAGCAATGATGGGGTAAGGTGACAATCAGCAGTCAAGGTGTGCTGGCACCCTAAATCCTTACCAGTATCTTTGGAGGTGCAATAGGAGAACAGTGATTTAAGAGGGGTATGAAATGCAGTAAAAATTAAAAGAAAGTGAAAAATTCAGTGGTAAGAAGGACAGGATCTGCAAAGGTATCATGCGGCGAAGGGCTGCCAGTGCTAAAGGAGGAACACACATGTCCCTGTTTGTATCAGAAAGAGAGAAGGTGAGTGCTCTGAGGCTGAAAGGGAACAAAAGAAATGGCGCTAAAAACCAGAGGAAGGTGATGCTGCAACTTTGAAAGCACTGGTGAGATCTGACTCGGAGAAACTTCAAGAAGAAAGAAACTCAAAAGTGGAGATGGTGAGGCAAAAGTGACACAGAGGAAAACTGCACTGAAGGATTTGGTAATATTATGATGTAGAGCTGTCTGGAAATAGCTAAAAAATATTTAGCTAGAAGGCCAGCAAAATTACAGGAAGATGTACTGGGTAAGAGGAAAATCAGCCAAGTCTTGGGCTGTCTGAGAGTCTCTATACCCAGCAGGGGTGATAGAGAAGCAGCTGGGGATGACTTCCATTCATGGGACGCCGGGCAGACATGAAAAGGGAGAGGAGACACCAAAGGGAAGGGTAGGAGTGAGGAAGCTGGGGCAGAACCAACCACCACCAAAGCAGAGACCAACAACAGAGATGCTCAGGAGAGTATGGACCATGCTTGAGGAACCCAATCTAATGGGCAGCTGCTGGTGGAGCAGGAATCTGGCAAGAGATGTCAGGGGAGAGACGTTAGACATCGAGGTATGCTTTTGTAAAACCCTCTATAAATGAGACTGGAATCAGGTTTGGGGTTCATAAAATGACTTTTAAATGAATAATTTTGGATTCATTCTGAAGTGAGTAGGAAGCAGTTGTGATCCAGGCTCTCCAGTCAGTAAATTTAATCTAAGACATTTCATCACACCAGACATGATCGCAATCTCAGATCAGTGTAAGTGAATGTTTAATAGCTTCAAGCAAAACAATAGAGCAGGTGAACAAATGTCTTTAAATTGCTTGCTTTAAAGAAGGGCAAATTGTCTGATACATTTTTGTGGGTGCACAATTGCCAATATTATTAGTTTTATTTGACTTTTTACAACGTACATTTAATTAAAATTATTATGGAAATTTTTGTCTTAACTGTTAGCAAAATAATTCCTTTTAGAGATCTCATTCGTTCTCAAGTTGGTTTTATATCCTGTTTATCATACTGATAAGCGCTTAAATGAGTTGCTTCACAAAAATTGTCATTGGAAAATTGAATCTATTTGAAGTCTGTTAAATGAAAATACTTTTTAATTACAAAAATTGGTATAAAATGCTTTCCTGCTGTCTGTACAGCTTGAACAGCACAGTTTAGGTCGTGCTGAAACGGCTCAAGATGAACTTTTGTTTCACCCCTGAACTTGGTACGATGGTTTCCAGAGGTTAGTTCAGGAGACTGAATTGCTGATCACTCACTCGACATCTTCTGACCCATCTTTAACTCTGATATTTTCCCACTGTAGCAAGTCACGAGGATTCACACGAGCAGGCTGAGATTCCTGTGTCTAGGGATACATTATTACTGTGGGTAAAACCATGACATCTTTGCAAACAACAAACCTTTCTTATCTGGGATGAGCTTAACTGTACTACTCAGAATCTGTACTGCAGAATAATTTATAGCAGTTCATTGGGACACAAGCTGATATAGAGAAGGAAAACAACATTTATACATTTTTATGCACAGTTTCTGCAGGGAGCTGTCGCCTCGATTAACTGTTTCACTGCCTATTTAGGTAATTTGTTAATGAGTGTAGACCGCAGAAATTTGCCTGTTAGAAATGTAAATTCACTGCTGCTTTCCCTATGCACGTATTTTTATGCAAGCTGAGGTACTTCTGGATGTTTCTGTGGTGTGCTTCAGCAGCCATATTTTGAATAGCCCTGCCACCTTGGTTTCAATTCTGTCTAGTGGTGGTGAGTTCACCAGGTTACTTGTGCATAGAGGCTTTTGGGACAGTGCTAGCTATGCTTGAGAAATCTTCTTTCTCTTCAGAGCCCAGGCAAAGGGGTTGTGGCTTATCCACAGCCTCCCTAGAGAGAGCCTGGAGCCCTGTTCCAACCCTTTCAGGTGTGCTCCCACAGTGAAAGTATTCACACGCAAACCCACGGGCTCATGGCTGAGGACCTGACCTTCTCCTTGGCACGTAGCCTCAATATTGTTTCATGAATGTGTGTGTGTGTATGTGTTTGTTTCTGCATGTCACAGGTAGAAGGCTGATTCCAGTGAAGAGACTAAGAATATTAACAAAAAAATATCAATAACGAAACAGAACAACAACACCACCAAAAAACCCCCAACAAAACAAAACAAATGGCTACTCTCAAAATTAGACACCAGGAATCTTCTCTCATGTTCAGACTTCTGCAAAAGGCCTAGGCACTGGAAAGATCAGGATTTAAACAACTAACTAAACAGTACAGTACTGTATTTATGAGGGAACAACATCAGAGACTCTATTTAGGTTTTATACCAAAAGCTTAACCTTTTGCAGTCTGTGGGTTTGAGCTGCACTAACAAGAAGCAATTACTGCGGTGGATTATGGTTTTTGCTTACAGTGTTCGGCCCCAGGCTTCTCAGTGTAGCTTCTCTCAGAGCTGGCACACAACAGCAAGGGTATATGCCAAAGCTGCTCTCACTTCTCCAAGGCAATGAATCAGAAAGGGCTGTGGTGTTCTAATCAGAACGTTTTTTTTTCCTAGGCTGGGAGTCCATTGCTTTCTTAGAAACCAGGCAGACATAGCAATCCCTCCTGCTCTCTCTTCTGTTCCCCCATAGATAGCTCACTGGAGGCATATATGCACATATTTTGGCTGAGCAGCATGATGGATGAGTAGCCTGGTGACATACAAAGTGCAATTTTCTTTATTTAGATGTCTGCACCTCTCCTGTAGAGAGGGGATTACAAGGATGGGCAGAGAAATCCTTCCTTTCATGCTGGTTGTTGGCTCCCAAGATGTCTCAACACAGAAAACAGCTCCAAGCAGAGATTTAGGGGAAGAATAAAGGCCAGAGTTGACAGAAGTTCAGATTCAACAAGTTATTAAGAGCTGCTAAGTGTGTCTGTGCTCCTCACTTTCCCTGGCAGTCTCAGGGTTGACTGGGTGCCCTGAGATTTCACGATATTCTGTCAACAATTAGCCAGAAAATTAAAACTCATAAGAGCGTAACAGCATGTCTTTACATGGCAGGGAAGTCTGCTTCCATGCCAAGAAACAGAACTGGGGATTCTGTGGGAACACTGCCATTTGGAGGCACCTGCCATAAAACTATTTATATGCACATGGATATGTGTGTGCATGTTCCTGGCTCCATACATGCATGCGAGTGTGCGTAGGTGCACACATCTACCCATAAGGGGTTCGTGGATATGCTTGATATGTGTGAGGCAAAACAATGTATTTTTTTTCTCCGAATTTTACCTTTGTTCAGTTTTTGCAATGACCTCACATGATTTGTTCAACATATGTTTAAAAAAAATTCCCTTGTGTTTGGCTTCATTTCATGGATTGATCATGACCACAAGGTCTGATCTAATATTCCATCACCTCAAAGGGAAGTTTTCCATTGGAGGTTTTGTCTAAAGACTAAGGGGACTGGAATGTCAATAATCTGATAGTTGAACGGGTGCACGTACGTAATACGTGGAGTCACAGCTCTGTCATTCAGTTGCAACAGCATAGCTGAAAAAATAAATAGAGGCTTGAATTGTTTTCATGGAGATAAAATCAGTTTCAACAGCTGGAATTTTCACTATAGTTCGGGTCTATCCTAAGACTTCTTTTCTAGAAAAATTAGTTTCTTTAATAAGATATATGTGCTATGTGCAGGCTGCAGGCTAATAATTCACAAAAATATGTAACCAATAAGTCCCACCTCATTTTTTTGGCTTACATGATTCCCTTGGAATTATTCCATATTAGTGGTTACTTATTAAACAATTTTTGCAAATTATTCTGAACTCATTGGTCAGTCATGGCCAGGCTTTTCAATGGGAGTGCCCACAACTGACCCAATTCAGTGCATCTGTTTGCATATGTTTGTACACTTTTTCCTACATCAAATATTCTGACATGAAAATGCTTTTTTAGTGTTTTTTTTTGTTTTTTTTTTTTGTTTTTTTTTTCCCATTATCATTACTTCCCTTGCTTAGCAGAAGAGTAAGTGTTGTAATGGCAGGGCACATGCTCCTGCAACCTTCACCTGTTTTACCCTGCCTGGTGCGGAGGAAATTCAATAAATCACAGATTTCTCCACGGCCAGTGAGCATCAAAGTCTGGTGTAGCTCAAATGCTACCCCTGTGGCAGAGGCTGGATCCCAATACCTGTTCTTTTGCCTATTCAGACAGAAGCCTTTTCAGCTTCACTGAATCACAGCCCCTTTTAGGAAAATATGTGTTTTATTATAGTTAATTTTATGGCCCTAAAGAAGAGCAGTTGCTATTTTGTGGACCTAAAAAGGCAATGGATCTGCATTTATAGCCCATAGCTGACTACTTTTCTGCCATTGCAAAGGAAAATAAGAGCTCTTGTAATTCAGCTGGGAAGACACTGGTCTACAGAGGGAAGAAATCAAGTACATGTTGATGCCTAAACCCAGATTATTTTGTACACAGCAGGCAGGACCCAGCCAACTCCTTATCCAGAAGCTGTAAGGCAGCTGGCTGGGAAGAGCCCTGATCTGCTGGCTGACAGGTTTGGAGCTGTCTAAAGGCTTGAGATGAGGAGGTCAAAGCCAAATTTGGAGGAGGCCAGGCGGGGAGGCGCAGGACTCTATGGATCCCTGGGAGTTTTCACCGATGGGAGAAGAGGGAAATGTGTTCATATGTGGTAGCTAAAGCAGGAAAGTGAACGTGTTCCATGGACATTGCATGTAAGCAGGAACATATGGAAGATACCTTCAGGACCTGCTGCAGGTTTATTGTCTTCTCAAAAATCATTCTTTCATTTTTTCTCCCAGACCAGGTTTTCTAGACATTCTCCCATCCTCAGGTGAGTTTCTCTGCTGTCCAGGTCAGTGTATGCTCTTCCCTAAGAGAAGGGTCAGAACTGGATTCTGTAATCAGCTGGGGCCATACTGATACTGAAGAGAGCAGGAGGGCCTTCAAGGTCTTGTGTTTGCCTTTTGTTTTTCTCAACAGCATGACAGAATCGATGCACCTTCAATCAGCCTCTGATCCACTGTAATGCCTTGACACTTTTCAGTAAAACTTCCAGTCCTCATCTTGTATTTGCACAATTCATTATTCATCCTACAATCTGGAATTTTGCATGTGCTGTTATTTGTTCTTTCAGACCATTTTTCCACTTTGTTCAGTTCATCCTGGTCCAAATCCATTCCACACTGAAAGTGCAAGACCAGGGCAGACCCTGCTGTAGGTTTTATCTACCCAAACCTTGATTTTCATGGAGAAGGTTTTTCATGGAGAATTATTGAGTTCAACAGCATTGAACAACCATCATGATTTCCTTAAAGAAATGCAGAGAATTTAGCTGAAGATTGAGTGGGTGTTGAGGGCGTAGAATAATTTAGAGCTGTATGTGCTGCTGGGCTGACAAATACTGCAAGAGAATGCATGGGAGAAAGGTACCTCTGGGCATCTTCTCTTGTTTCTTTCTCTACCCACACACACTGCCATTAAGTGACCAGATGGGTCCAGAACTTCATTTTGCGCCAAGATCTACTAGATTACAGCAGCTGAGTCTCCAGATTCTTCAGTGTTGAAAATCTGAAGCCTTTCACATAAACAAAGCTAAGCTGGAAACTGAATTTCTTCATGGAAACCCACAGAGGTGCCAAGTGTAACCTGGTCCTATAGAGGATTTTTTAAATTTATGTGTCAGAAAGGATTAGGGAAGTCACTTTGTATAATAAAGTGGAAAATTTTCACCTGCAGTATTCTTCCTAGACTGATCCTAATACACATTGTATCATCCAATAAAAAAAAAAAAAAGTAAGGACCAGGAGTCTGAAAGTGATCATGGGAAAAAAAAAAATCTCCATTTTGAAAGTGAAATGAAAATTTTAAGTAAATGCTTAAGACTGTTACACATAATCCGAGAAACTTTCTGTGAAATCCTCAGAATTTTTAGCAACCTGTTTAATTCCTTATAGCAAGTTATTAACGTAAAGTCATGAACATTAATGTAGGTAGGGTCTTTTAATGGTAAAAAAAACCCCAGCTACAAGAAAATTTACTAGAATATATTTATATAGCTATTTGTGTATTTAATAAATGGTTCACTATAACATGCAAATTCCTTGGCTCTCAACACAGCTCTGCACAGATGGTGAACTTTAGTCAGTTAAATAAGTAGAACACTTCACTTCAAACTTTTCCTTTTATCTTTCACCTTTCTCTGCTGTTTCCCTCCCATCTTTTCTGCCAGCTACTCCACAAAGAAGCCTGGGAATGACTGTAAGGCAGTCTCCTCAGATCCCTTAATATTCCGACTATGAAGACAGCCTGAATTCAAAGGCTCCATGTGAGAGACGGGAAGATCTTACTTTCTCCCTTGGCAGTTCTTTTATGCTGATAAATCGCAGTTTGCTCTGCACATTTCAGTTCAGAGGGAAGATCTGCACAGGCTGACAGCATTAAGAGCCTTCTCGAGCAGTCAAATCCCCTTTCACCTCATTTGGGGCATCACATACATGAGCTGTACGTATCCTGCATCAACTTTTAAACTAGAACCTTGCAATTTACTTCAAATTTTAACACCATAATCATAGAATCACAGAATGTTTTGGGTCAAAAGGGACCTTAAAGACCACCTAGTCACACCCATATCATGGGCAGGAACACCTTCCACTAGACCAGGTTGCTCCAAGCACTGTTCAACCTGGCCTTCAACACTTTCAGGGATAGGGCATCTCCACAACTTCTCTGACAAACATATTTCAGTGCCTCACCGCCCTCAGCTGTGTCAAAGCACGACAACCATGTGCTCATTCTTCAAAGATTAGATCCATGGCTTCATAGAAGTCCAAGGCTGGAATTGAGAACACCACAGTAGATTAATTTACTCAGAAGGTTTAAGGACAGAAAGGTGATGAAGACATTTAATATGGAGATGCATCTATCAGATTATCCAAACTAGCCTGGCTAAGTACTCCAATAATTTTGTTCGGTAAAGCCATAATATTGCATTGGTTAAAATATATCTTCGACAATTTTATAGCCCCTTGAAAATTTCCACAGGTGAATATTTAATTGCTTCACTTGTAGTTTGTAATTATGAATAATCACTTCCATTGTCATATTTCTCTCTGTAATTTTTAGGGCTTCCATTCCCATTATCCCTTTCTCTGATTGATTAAAGACCTATTGGATGCTGAGGCTTTCCACCTTGAGAGCATTTTCACAGACTCTAGTTGCATCACTGCTCAATTATCTTTGTGATAAACTCCATGGATTAAAGAATTTTGACTGAGATTGAATTTCTCACTGAAAGCCATTTCTAGTAATTTATTTGCCTTCCAATTTTTCAAAATTTATTTAAATATGAAGTCACTAGGAACTTATGTAGGAAATATTCCATAATTTTGTGATCTAATCCTATGCAGGGAAGTTTAACTTCACCTGTCAGACAAAGTTGGAATCTCAGCTCATTTCTAATAAGAGTAATAGAAGAATAAGTCTGTTTTACTCTCTGCTGCCAAGGAAAGTTAGAAATAGAAATAGGCATAGGCTATAAACTGTGTTTAGATTTGGATGCAAACCTTCACATGGCCTAAACTATTGGATGGAGAAGCTACTTGGAGTCATCTGATGGCTGGTCCACCTCCACTGAGGCTTCTGGAGTTGCCATAGAGCTGGAGGTGAAAGTCAATGAGATAAATGTTTCTAACTGCTGCTAGCCTGAGTGAGGCATCTGCCTGTTTCCTCTGCCCCGACGAGACCTTTATATTAGTAAGCGATTTCTATTTAGAGACATAAATTTTTCTCATTGCTGTTTTTTCTTCTTCTTTTTACAGTAGCCTTGGGTACGTTTTCCTTTTTCTTTTGCAAATGGGTCCAACTCCTTTTCTTTTACTCCCCTGATTTCAATAGCCTGATTACTACCAGTTGTTTGGTACTCTAACATGTGTATTGGTTTATTCCATATACTTTATTGAGCATGGGTTTTGGACTCTGGGTTTTGGCTGGGTCTGACTATCAGAAGGAAAGGAAAGAAGGTCTGTTAGTTTATGATGAAAAGATGCAATTTCTAAGTGCTCTGGGCTTTGTTTAAAAATATGCTCCCTCCCATGTGTGAAATTTACATTAAATTTAAAACCAAAGTCAAAAAGGAAAGATAGCAAATCAGTTTCTTTTATGATCTCCTTTGCAATATTGCAATTTTAATTTTTTTTTCTTCTTTCTATACTTCATGTTACTCCCACAGATGCTCAGCGCATTTGGAGACTCATAAGGTCTGCTGATCCTTTCATTTGCTTTGTTATAAAGAAGTGCACAGTGAGCAAGGTGCTAACCCTAATGCTTGCCTTTTCCTTTCTACTGTCCTCCGTGAAAAATGTCCATTTCATATTTCCCAATCAGATGTGGTATTTCCCTGCTTTTGGATCACTGTTTCTCTCAGTGAACAGGACAGGAACTCGATGAAATGAATAAATACTCCCCAATTGAAAAGATGGCTGTTCCTGCATTATGACAAAAATTCCTTAAATTACATGCTGAAATTTGACAAAAAGTGACAAAGGTTGCAGAAGGAGACATGAGGCCTGGTTCATGCAGCTACATAATGCCCATAAACGGGAATGTGACTTTCCACCAGTCTCTGTCTTTGCTTTCAGGTTCCATCAGGACACAGCCTGAACCATTGCACCCCAGAGTTCCTATTTTAATTGTTATTGGTTTTATTTTTCATCAGACTTATAGGTTCTTGTCTGGTCTAAACTCCCCTCCAGTCACTCTCTCCTTGTCTTGCTTGACAGGAGTAGATATTTTTTCTGTGATCTGTACTTGCAAGGAGATGAAGTATTTTCATGACACTTCCAGAGAAATCCAGCTTGAAGGGCAATGTGTGGCATGGAAGAAGTTCAGATAAATATTCAGGGACAAATGAATACAGTATCCTAAGATAAAAAATAACATGCAGCATTAAGGCAGGCAGAACAACTCTAAAAACCAGAAGTTAAAGTCTGCTTTACAGGTCTTATGGAAGACAAGGTACATCTGACAATAGTTGACAAGATGATGTTAGGTCATAAGTTGGACTCGAAGATCTCTAAGGTCTTTTCCAACATAGTTGATTCTGTAATCTTCAGGAAATTCTGTACCCCTTCTTCCTTAACATCTCTTCTACTACTGCCAGAAAGATGCACAAAAGGCCCTGGGTGGTCCCCCTCCAACTACCTTCTTGGCCAGCCTAAAGTGCAATCTAGCTGTAGAAATCTAAGAGGAACTCAAAACTCGTGGACAAACTGAGACACCATCCTGTCCAAGGTGGATTTTCAAATGCCAGAAGTCAACAAGTCCATGACAACTGCTGTGAAGCCAGTCTGGGGCTAATCTGCTTTAGGGGCTAATCTACTTTAGATGCTTTGAGAGATACTCTGGTGATGTGCCCCAGCATAACACTCTGACACTGATAGGCAGACTTTTATAAATGATGAGAGCTACATGCTGCCCTAAGGTTAGCAGAAGTACAACATGCTCAGTTTTCTTTTTTCTTTTCTTTTCTTTTCTTTTCTTTTCTTTTCTTTTCTTTTCTTTTCTTTTCTTTTCTTTTCTTTTCTTTTCTTTTTCTTTTTCTTTTTCTTTTTCTTTTCTGTTCCAGCAGTGAATGCTGTTTAAATTACAGTAGAAATCTCCACCAGTCCTGATAATAGAGGCAGGGGATAAACCTGGCTTGTAGCTCTGAGTAATATATGCCCTTTACCCCAAAACTGCAAGATATTAGCTCAAGGATTGTCAGCCTCTTGGGTTTTAATTAATGAAGTTCCTGTTAAGGACATTTTTTTCATCACTCGCTCAATTCCAACACATTTCTTTCATTTGAAACCTGAGCGTTCTGCCAAGCAGGCCCACAATGTCAGAAGGGGAGGGAGTGCCTGTCTAAACTACAGTCGTCTCTCTGTTCAACTTGATTCAATTTAGTAGAATTTCACTTTGTCGAATGACAAGATGCTGTATTTTGACATTTGCCTATTTATGCTAAAGTAGAGGAATAATAAAATCAGTTTGGCAACTGGCTTGCTCTGTCTGTAGCTTTTACTTAAGAATGATAATCTTTTTTTTTTTGTTTGACTGACATTACCGTTTAGTTTCTGATTTGTTGTATTGGACTGTTTACCCGTGAGCTTGTTGACTTTTGTTTTGGTTAGGGTTTTGTTGGTTTTGTTGTTAAATAAAAGTTTTCCTAACAAACAGGCATTATGTTCCTCGAACACACCCTTCCTCAGCTGCAAGTCTAAAAAAAGGACACAGCTTTGTTAAAGGGAAGGAATTTCTTGTACATTTTTTTTTCCTTTAAAATTTATTGGAAAAAGTAAAATGCAACAACCAAACAAAAAACTTCTAGAGTTTTAGAGTAACAAATGCTGAGGCTGTAAGAGGCATTCTGTTACTGAGGCAGAATCCCCTCATGGCTTCGGTATGAAGCTGGGGTGGTGCTCAGCTGGCAGAGCCTGGGATGGTATGTTTGAATGTTTTCGTGTTGGGCTCCTCACCATAATGCATGACCACCTTCCAGGAGCCCACTGAGAAATGTGACTGATGTTTGTCATCTGCTCTGTGTCACTCCTTTCCCAGGAGACACGGGTGTGCAATAGGGCATTTTGCTTTCCCAAGCAATATTTTCAAGTCCCATGTCAGAGGAGGTACCACAAAGGTAGATGTCTTGCATTTCACTGAAGGACAGTGAATTTTGCTCATTAATTCCTGAGGAAATCCATTCCACAATTCAGCCCAGGAAATAAAAAAATCTTTCTCCTTACCCTTATTGCAAAAAATTCACTTGAGCCAGGAAAGTTGTTTTTTGGATAGGGAACCCTAAAAACACCAAAGCCCTGCAAGTCACACCTGACAGGATGCACTAACAGCAATCATTTTCTTTCCTCCCCAGACCAATACTTCTGGCAGAAAAATGACATAGCCTTTGTTCTCAAGCAAGCCCTGGAACCTAACACTCTGCATTGAGCCTCATCACAGCATTTGCAATCCCAATCCAGTTTGTGAGCTGAACCACAGAGCACTTGTGTCAGAACATTTCTGCCATCTTCTCTGCCTGAAGGCAGGAGGATTCTGAGAAGGAAGTTTTAGTGACACTGATCCCAGGCTTAACTCAAAGAAAGACCTGCCTGATAAATTAAGGTTTCCACAGGGTAGAATCTAGAAAGATGGACTGTTGAGGAGCTATGCTGCTCTCTCCTTACATCCCTAACCTGGAGAACCAGAGCATTGGCCTGGACCCCGAGGCTCTAATAGGGCCCTGCTCCTTGGTCTAAGGGCATTGGCTTTAGTCTCATCTGTCTCAGTGGGAACCAAGCTTTGTCCTGTACAGACACTGAATGACTTTAAGGCATTTCTACAATTCCATCCATGTGTTATTGATGTCCAAGGCAGTCTTGGATGTTGACCTTTCCTCTGGGACTTTCTGAAGAATGTGTCTCTGTGTTGATGCACATCAAAAAAAACCCAACAAAAAAACCAACCAACCAAACAAGCAAACAAAAAAACCCAAAACCAAATCAAAAGCAAAGTAGTAAACCCACATTTAAAGCCATTGATCAATAACATGCTTTATTTCTGAAAAAAAATAAAGCCATTTTTTGTTATCTATCTGTTAGTTCCACTGCAAAACTGGCTTTTGGGTGCCTTCGGAACAAAGTAGTTTGTCACAGTTCTAATTAATTATGGTCACCACAAATCCCTATCCATGCCTGGGTGCCTTGTTGTCCCAGCTCTCATCACAAGGTTTTCTTTCAAGCTGAGCACTCAGCTACAGTCCTGTCACGTGGAGGGAGGACAAGCAGTGGTCTCCTGCTTGTTTTCATGCCAGACATGAGGAGATCCCACCCTCCATCCCTGGCTCTGCTCTGAATTCTCCCTCTGCCAGGGAGAATTCAGAGCCAGGTACAGCTCTGCCCCATGGCTCAGTGTTAAAGCCCTTAACAGGATGGTGGCTGCTATAAACTGTAATGGGATCCTATAATTTCTTAAATATATCATCTATCTTTATTAAGCCCAGCATTAGAATCTCTTTAAATTTGTGGCTAGTTGTCATTTGTGTAGTTTGCCTTTTTGTAGATGCATTTTTCCCAAGAATTATGAGCAAAAAGCAATTTTAAGCTCTGAGTTCATGCTCAGCTCTCTCAGGGATGTCAGACTGGAGAGTGTCACCTGAGTAACAGAATCTACTCCCCTGTGAGCAAAGACGTAACAGATGCTAAGCCTGGGAGGTCCCCCAAGGGCCTTTTCTCTGCACAGATCCATACATCGTTGACTGCATTGCCCAACGCATAGAAAAAAAGTTGAAAATTGAATCTATAGCGCAAGAAAGCAAAACAACCTTAAAACTGTAGTTTTGCACATGATGAGCCCAGAAGAGACTCAAGTCATTGCCATTGATTTTAGCACCTTCAATTGCAGGTCACTGGCCAGGTGAAAATGCCCAAGGAATCCACCCAATGCACAAAACTGTTGCAAATATGATATGGAGAAGATTTTCCTGTCCCTGTAACTGATGAGTGGTTTAAACCTGAGAACAGGAGCAAAAAGAAAACAAGAGAGAAGCAGCAGTGCACCCTGACCTCATGTCCCATGTCAGAGTGCCGCCAATCTATTATGAATCTGAACAAAATAGGGAAAAAATAAACACCAAAAGTCAGCAGCCAAGTTGTTCATCAAAGGTGGGAAAAAAAATATTCCTGGCCTCTCTAGGCCTTCAGTGGAAACCCTGAAGCATGGAATTAATTAAATACAAAGAAACATAATTAATTTAATTAAATGCAATCCTTTTAGAAAGGGTTGCTCTGATTAATGCCTGCTACTGCAAAAGTTTTTGAATATATTTAGCCCCATTCCCAAAAACAACATTTGCAGGATCTTGTTTAGAGCAGCTAAGAGCTCACAAACGTAAGTGCAAGTGGATGCCTTGCACTTACAGTGTGAAAACAGACACAAGAAATAAGTTTTAAACAACACAGAGATCAAAACATCCCTTGGTTTAATATCTGCTAGGGCCAGGAGGCACCATTCAGATCACCTAGACTGACTCTCTGCATAATGCCAACCACAAAACCTCACCATGTGATTCTCACATTAGGTCCATCAGACTCTGATCCAGCCAGATCCTGCCAACCATTTCCATAACACAACGTTTGGTGGGGCTTTTTGATACATTGATTTCACCCTCTGATAGCACTTGGCAGTTGATGAGCTCAAATTCCTAATTAAGTGGCAGACCTTATCATATCACTGGTCTTAATCAGTTCCCACACAACAAAACCCATTAAATAAAACATCCCAGCTGAAAGCTTTGGAAATGAGTCTCAGTCACCTCCATCAGAGTTTGGGAAACTAAGGCTCAGAGACTGACAGTTTGTTACCATTGTGCGGTCAGGTATTCCAGGATTTAGTAGATGTGCTGTATTTTCTAACCTTCAAAAATCTGGTGGAAGTGGCTGTTCTTTATTTTTTTCCCTGACAGGTGTCTTAGAGAGATGTTTTCCTAAAGACTGTAGCTCTTACTTGGAGAGCTGTGTTAAGTTTTATGGAAAACTGATCATCTTGTCACTTCTTATGTGTATTTCAGGTTTTAATATTCCTAGGCCGTCTCCTCAACACAGCTGATGTGCATCGTCTGCAGCTCTCAGAACTTACAGTTCTCTGCATCATCAGTTACAAGGCCAGGAAAGTTGTCTTCGTGTCAGATTTGTCCATGAGTTTGGGTGTTGTTATTTTAGCTGTTGCAAACAGTGAATATTACTGGAGCAGAATTCTTAGCATTTCCCCCGTTCACCACACTTAACACTAAGAATAATTTGAATTCTTTCCTTCTTAAAACAGGATTAATAAAGCTTTAAAGAATGAGCATTGTGATTCTGTGGAAATATTGACAGTTTTATCAAAAGTTTACTTCAATGTGAGAGACATTATAAATATGAGGAGACTTGTGATTTTTAACTCAAGTTTATATTTTTTGTGCTAATTCATCTTTTTTTTTTTTTTTTTTTTT